>VZRZ01007137.1:816983-838743 GCA_013398175.1 Climacteris rufus | reverse complement strand
CCCCCCCATTTTTTTATAGCTCTCTGATTTTCTCTTCAGGATATCCAAATACTTGGAGTTGCCTAACACTGGAAGATGCCAGTGGTCTGAGACTTGATCCTTTTTCCTTTATTTAGACCATTTGTGAAGGCTGTGGAAAAGGCTTGGAAGCAGTGCTGACATTCACTGGCATCAATTTTAAAAACTTAAAATTATTCTGGGCATGCAACATATTTGTTCTGCCACCTGGTGCAAGGCAGAGATGAAGAGATGCAATTCAACGAACAGGTTCTGTGAGAAGGTGACAAAATCAGCTTGTGCTTTTGCTGCATCTTGGAGCAGCAGGAAAACCTGGAGCGCAGCTCAGCTGTCTCTCATCTGCACCTTTGATACGTGATGGTATCACTGCAGCTCATCTTCACAGGTTATGGCTCCTGCTGGCATTTCTGCGCGTTTTGTGCTGTAATCGGTCATGTGGTTTCCCCAGGACCTCACACAAATGTTCTCAGTTTCTCTGAGCACCTGGAAATCTGATGTAGGTTAAATTTGACAGTCGTTCTGCTCAAGCAGTTAACTTTGAAGATGGTACCAGTTGTCTCTTTCATGCTTAAAGAAAATACAATTATTTTAGCTTGATTTGAAGTATTTTAAATGCACTATGCCATTCTCTGCTTTTATATGTAGTTGAAGGTGAAAAACTGAAGTATAATTTCCAAGAGACAATAGTAATAAATTATAAAAATCTATGGTATTTTTAGGAATCAGGAATAGCATGGCATTATACAGCAAGAAGCAGCAGAAATGTGGGTTATTTAGTCTGTCACTACATTTTTTAAGGTCAGTCAATCTCTCTGAATTCTTTTTCATTAATTTCTCAGTGAGCAATGCACAAAGTGCTTTCCCATTGCTTTTTGAAATTGGATTAATACCACTTAAAATAGTGTTGTTGTCTCCTCAGGCTTCTCACATGAGCTGCACACCAAAGTTTAGAAAGAAATTCCTCCCTTTCCTCCAGTGCTAAGGAATTTCAGCCAGTCATTTTAGCTTTAAAAATATTTCTTCATTATTACACAACACAAAAAGTCTCCTAGAGACTTTTGCTTCCTAACGGGAATGTACAACCAGCCCGGCTGGTGCTGGCTGGGTGAGCATAGTTTGGAGTCCACGTGGGCATCGCTCGTTCTGCTGGAGTTGCTGTGCAGCTCTGCATTTCTCACTTGAGTTGGCAACTGTTGTTTGCATGAATAAATCCATCTCTCCTTTCCCAGACCCACATCCTACTGGCATACTGACCACAGGAAGCTAACAAAATGAAACATTATACAGAATATCTCTTTTTCAGTGTGCTCTCAGAGCTAGGGATTTTACACCAACTCCATATTTATATCCAGAATTATTCTTGTAGTAGAGAAATTTTAGCACAGGTTTATGTTGAGGAATGCTGGCCTGGTGGACAGGATGGGCAAGCAGCCCAGCAGGCATCAGCTGGACACTCTGGGGCAAGGGAGGCCAACTGTGTTAGCAGCAGGTGAGAGAAGGGTGCCTGGTCCAGTTTGGGCTCCCCAGTACAAGGAAGCCCTTGATATTCTAAGCTGTTAGGGAGATGGCTGGAGCAGTGACAGAAGAGAAGCTGAGTGAGGTGGCTCTTTTCAGCCTTGAGAGGATGGAGGGGACTCTATATTGCTGTCTGCAGCTATATGATGTGGGGGAGAGTGGAGAGAAGGGAAGAGATCGAGAAAGAAGCTTTCCCCCCATCCCCTCTTCCTAGTAAGTATTAGTATATTGTTGACTGCTTTTACAGCAGATTTTTGGTACCATGGGTAGAATGAAAGTCTTGCCTCACTCACAGGGATAAGGTGAAGGAGACTCACACTCTGTATTTTGCACCAGTGTAATTGCCAGCAGTTTATTTTGCTCCCTTCAAAGCAGGCTGAATCCCACAGCATCACAGCAGCTCAGTGCCTTCTCCCTTCTACTCTGACTTACCCTTTCTTTGAAAGAGAGCTAATTCCCATTTGCATTCAGGGGGACAGCCTGCTCACTTGGCTTCAGTGCTTCAGGGATCCTTCTGGGTTTGTGCCGTGCCCTGGCTGGGGCTAGCTAGCAACAGGCATCCATATGGGAGGAATTTATATTGTCTGAGAGGCCTGAACACTGTAAATGGTGTTTTCACACACTGCAGCTAATTCCCACAGTTTCCATTGCTTTAGGCTGTTGCTTCTGATGAAAAACAAACAGCCCAGTCTGGGAGCTGAGGAATGCAGTCTGCAGCGCAGTCAGCACGCGGCCTCCGCTGGGGTGGACAAATGGAGCTGGAAAGGGATCAGTGCAATGCCTGCACAAAAGAGGGGCGTCCAGGCATGGTGCTCAGTGTTCCTCAGGGTCAGGGCCACAGTTCTTAGAGACTCTTGGAGCTTTATGGACTTGGCAGGATAACTCACTTCAATGGCTGGATGCTTTACCCTGTCATGGAATTGAAGTGGTTCCTTGGAGACAGAGCGACTTTCCACACTACCTGTACAGTCAGTAGAGCAGTTTTGCAGTCAGGAGCGAGTAAATGGAAGTCCTCACTATTGCAGAGTGTTTCCTGAATTTCTTAGTGATGGTAGGGGACAGTTTTTGGGAGTACGCTGAGCAAACACAGTAAGCGTTATCACATGGCTTTATTATGTTAGGATGACCGTGGATGTCGTAGTGCTGCAGCTTCTCTTTCCATCCTGTTGCCTGCCTTTGCTTAGGTCCTCATGTTCCTCTCTGGATGTTTGGTCTTTCCTACTGTTGCTTGACTGCCTTTGCAATTTGTGTACTGCATTTTTCTCGTGAAGTGAAACGTGTGATTGAAAAAAAAGTCTCGTTTGGTCACTACTTAATAATTCTTCTAGTGTGCATGACATGTGGTTCCAAATGCTGATATTGGTGATTAGCACATGTTTATCACACCAATAAATAGGTCTCTGTTTCTTGCTCTGGACAAACTCAGCCTTTTTTGAGGTTGCCCTTTCACAATAAAATACCTTGCTGTGTGCAGTAATCTAGGAATATTTTCTTGGCTAATTTTGCCAGATCTGTGGAATTGCCCTCTATATACTGCATTCTGTCTAACCATCATACAGTGGTTTAAGATGAAAACTAATTAAATATTTTTTTTCCATGAGCTGCTGGTGAACATCAGCCAAGTTGTTCTCACAGTACCCAGCCACCTGTTAGGAGGAATTAGTGGTGGGGTTTGGGGATTTTTTGAGGAAACCCTTTCATATTTTACTTAGATGCAAAAATAACTTTGTGCACAAAGAGCCTGTTGCCACTGCTACAAGGACTTTTTCATTCTTCTCTGGGCAAAAGTGGAGATAATCAAATGAAACTTCAAAAGAGCAAATTGTATTGTCAGTGGAACTTCAGACAGTGCACATCTGCCTTTGGTTATTTCAATGTTGGCAAACACAGGTAAATCTTCTGTGTTATGTAGAATATCACACAAGGACCGGACTTTGTTGGAAGTGAGTCACCAACGTTCAGTGGAGTGTTCATGACCAGGGTTGGCTGGTACCTGATCATCAAATGGCTTTTTGAGACCCACAGACACGCAAAGAGCTGCAGCATCTTCCTGACCGACATTACTGTGTTTTCAGAGCCTTGCAGAAGGCTCCTCATAGGCGAATACCACATACTTGTGTAGTTCATACAGCCTAAGCTGAAATGTGTGAGTGAGCCCTGGGCCCGAGAAGGAAACCAATTTCTGGGTAATAATGTGATGAATGTCTCTGAGCTGTCTGGGAATGCCACAGCCAGCACTCTCCTTTCACTCCCTCCGGGAAATGCCATAGCTGTGTGCACGCATGTCTGCCGTAGAGGTCAGGGGAAAGGAGTGTGTGCCATTTTGACTGTTTTCCTTCCTCTTTACTGCGTTTTGGGAAAAGAAGAGGGACTATTTTGGTCATGTTGACCAGATCAGATGTTACAGCTTAGTGTTGCTACCGGCGCATAGGCTCTGACCTTTGTGGATGCGACGCGAGTTCCCAGCAGGACGGCATGGGCTGTTGTGACAAGGGATCCCTGGGGAGAGAGTATTCAGTGCTCATCACGTTGAGGAGTATTTCCCCTGTGACCTGTAGTGCTTCTTATTTTGGCCATGGTACTTGGAAATTCCATTTGAGGTCACAGAGGTTCCCAAGTGTTGTCTGCTTGGGATGGCTGAATGGTTTCAGGGTGCAGACACTGTGATACTGAGCAGTCTCTGTGTAGGGCTGGCCTCCTGTCCTTTTGTAAGTAAAACCAACAAAACCAAAAAATACATTTCCCTGAGATGGAAAGAGTTTGTGCTTTATACTATGCTGTCTCTGTATGTGCATCTATAAAATCCTGTTTTAATTAGGATGTGAGTGTAAAAGTAAATTTTAAGAGGAATAATGTCTTGCACATGTCCAGGAGGTTGAGTTGGTGATAATTATGGTTATGGAGTTGTTATGCTAAGTTCCTTCTGAGGAAAAGATGAACCTGGTTTCCTAGTCAGTGCTTTTTTTTCCTCTTGCAGAAGCTGCCTGACCACCCTTGACACACCTGGCTGCACACTTAGTAGATGTACAGGGAAGTTGGGGTGGAGTGGGGGGGTATCTGATGTGGAAATCTCTGCTGAGTAGGTGGCTGACTGCACCAGTGTCCTTGCAAACTGCATGAATCTCTATTTGTGATGGCATTACAGAGCATGAGACTGAAAGTCGGTCACCAAAACCCTGAGTACATCTTGTATATGCATGCAATAAATGTTGTAGATTTCCCAAGTTAATGAAGACATGGAACAGATCAGTGACGGGGTTATGCTCTCCCTTGTGGCCTGTCACTTCCTAGACCTGCTTCAGCTCCTCAGTTGTCATAGATGCAGCCATGGCAGGCCATACTAAACTGGCCCAAAAAAGGGGAAGCTATCCACTTGGAGGCACATTTTTTCCCATAAGCCTTCAACCTTTAATCCTACTAACTGTAAACAAACGCTGACCTGGAAAAATCTTTCCATTTTCTTTTTTTGCCCTTCAAGTGTGGGAAGAGAAGTCCCACTCCTTAACCTTTGCACAATCACATATTAATCTAATTTCCCACTCATCATGACCTAGTCATTTGGAAATTGCAACTACACTTAATTTGATTTTTCTTTCTATATTTTTATGTTAAGTTTTTATTGTTTCCCCAGCTCTTGTTTTTTGGTTCAGCACTGGTTCATTAAACTTCAGTCACAATTACCAGCTGGAGGGCTCACAGCTTGTTGTCATTTCAGCTAATCAGACATTTGTAGATCATAAGGGGTTATGCCTATATGCATGTGAAAACTGGGGCTCTCTTCTATTGTTTCTTCCCCTTCTTGGGAGACTTTGGCTGATCACTGCTTTTCCCTATGTTGGCACACCAGGATACACTTTTCTGAGAGCTTAGCATAATAATACTTTTTTCTGGCTGATTCAAAAAGCTGTGCCATCCTCTACTCCCTGCTGCTACTCTTGTCTTTGTGCAGTATTTTTGAAGTTAGCACAGGCATTTTAGCACGTTAGAATGCACCTTATGTTTTGCAGTACTTTCAGTCAGCAGGTAAAGTCCAACTGTAGTATCTGATCACTTAATTGAATAATAAAATAAAAAAAAGATAGAATTAAATTGGCCTCAGGGAGAGAAAGCATATTTTGTATTCTTGTAAGAAATACAGAAAGTTGCAGTTCAGCTGTAATGGCAGTAGTTTTTAGGGACCCAGTAGCTGCCACTAGCTTTGATTGAAACTATTAAGAGCAAATGTTCAGATCTCAAGAGATATTGTGACCTTTCCTTAGCAGAAATGTGGGAAAATCAGAAACTTAAGCTGCTTTAAATTAAAAAAATGACAACAACAAATTGAATTATGGATTATGATGGGCAGTTCACACAAGTATTTTCTTAGGGACACACATCTTTCAAGAGGGAAGGAGTTGACTTTTTTTTGTCAAGCGTCTTCCATTTGCTAGAGGCTTCACAAAAGATTTTTGGTTTAATTGTAGTATTCCTAAGACTTTGATTAGCACAATACCTCGAACTTGCTGATACTGCATAGCATAACATCTTTTCCCATGCCTGCATTTAATTGCTGCAAATCCAGCAGTTCCCACGGCTTGTTGCAAATTCTTTCCACTAAAATTGCTGAATCTTGGAATTCAAACTATCAAAAATTGCATCTGTGAAAGTAATGACTCTTACGTCAAATCCTGAGTGATTTGAGATCACTTCCTTAACTGTTTTCCATGTTCTCCCTTCCCTTGCAAGTTTTCTCTTTATTCTTTTAACCTTTTTTTTTTTAACTTTGCTCTCCCATCTGTGAGCGATACTATTTTTTTTTCTTGAAGACTTTATCGCTCAGATTGGAAGGACAGTGTCATCTCAAACACAGTTGGTGTTTTGCTACTTTGTTTGCAATAGAATGACACATTCAAAACTCTGCATGGGTAAAAATATCTCTCTAGATCTTTCAAAAGTCAGAGTTGTGGAATTCTCATGACCACTGGGTGCAACCCAAGTGTGCTGACAGCTTGCTGTAAGGGAGCAGGCTGCCTCAACTAAGCTTCAGTGGCTAAGTTCAAAAAAAAGCAAGTTTAAGTGTCAACAGAAATTGTGAACAGCTAAACGATATTGCAGTGGTTTTTTAATCATCCCAGACATTATTTTTAATAGAAATGGTAACTTTGCTGGGGGCTCTTTCAATAATGCAATAGATGGCAATTGAGATTATCTCTTCACATTGACACTGCAGCAGATATATACGTGTGTGTGTATATATATATATATATATATATCTCCTGAAAATTCAGTAGCCTGGTGGCTCCCTAAGGAGTTGACTGTGCAATCAGATCACTGTACAGCTGAGCAGTCTCTAAACCCCAGCACATGTTTTGTTCCTCCAGAGCATATGTACCAGAGAAAGGAAAAACAAGTGGCCTGACTTCTTTGGAGAAATGCAGTGGTGTGGGGATGTGCCTGTTCTTTCTTAGAAGTAAAACAAGATGTCCCTGAGAGGTTACTCTGTCCTCTATTGACTTTTATTCCTTTCTTTTTTTTTTTTTTCCCCTCCCTTAAAGTAAATAAGGTCAACTTGAGCTTTCTAAAACCCTTATTGGAAATCTTTTTCCCAGACTTGAAGAAAGTGTTTGAATGAGTTTCCAACTGAAAAAAAGCCCATTAGTAATGTAAATTAGTTAACACCCACTGAACCAGTAAAAAAGCCCCAAACAAATGAACGTCAAGGCTGTGAATGTTTTATATTTCTTCCCTTGTCCAGCAGAAAGCAGATGATAGTTCAGATGTCTTGGTAACTGCAGGCTTGGCCGAGGAGAGTTTTGGGGCAAGATACAGGTGGTTTTTATAGCAACAGGGCTATGTTAGAACCCTTTCTTTCACAAGATATTTGCATATTGAGGAGAGCTGTATGTGCTGTAACACATGCTTCCCTACATTCACATCTTCCTTGATTACCCCCAGTTATTATACACTATCCAAAGAAATTACTGCTCAGCTATTTCTCAGCAAGGGTAATTTCTCTGTTAACAGACATTGATTTAGATGGTCTTCCCCTACATCAAAGCTGGGACAATGGGGTGCACATCTACTTAAAATTGTCTTTAACTCCATTATTAAATTAGCAAATGAATAATAACTTTAACAAGAGACTGTACAGGGAGCAAAACTGGGTACTTATTACCCAGTACCTGTGATACTTACCATGCCACTGTACAAATGAATAGTTTCAAGTGATCCATCTGCCCTTAGTGCAAATAGATGCCACATTAAAATGGGGGAAGATTGCATTTGTAATTGCTCAACATTTATCTTTTTCTTGAAACATTTATGGTTCATGAAACATTTATATCCATTTATGCTAAGAAGCAAGTAGAAAATAAGTGCCTGCACAGGGTCTTAGTTTTCTGAGGCAAAAGTAAACAGATGCATTCAGTTAACTTGAAAATGAAGGAATAATTTACCCACTCTCTCAGAGAGATGTGGACATCTTAGCATTATCTCCTGTTCTTCTGCAGAGAGGTACTTCATCTTCTCTAAGAGCTGAGCACAGTGGGATTTGGTCATAAAGTAGCTAAGAATAAGTGCTTCATAAAGAAGGAGTAAGTGCTGGTGCAATTATGCATAGACAACAGCCAGTCTCTAATTCACCAGGGAACTTACTCCATGTTCATTCTCACTATGTTGGCCCTTAGGGCATTAGCTCTGAGCAGAAGAAGAAATACTGTGTGTATAGGGCACAAGTAGAGGATCCATAATGGCAGTGTACCTCATGATTTGTGGATTCCCACCCCATGCCTGGATCATGGACTTGCTCCCTTATGGTGGCAGAGCAGGGTTAGACCAGCCCTTTAATCCTGTCCTTCTCTACCTGCCTGTGCACTGCTCATCCCCAGGCTCCCTCAAGATGAAACACTTTCCTGGGCTGAAAACAAATCCTTTCTAGCTCCTAAACACATCTATGATGTGCTTCATTGTATGAACTTACAGGTCATATCCTCTTTGCTTGTGTTGTGAGCATGGCAAACTCCACCTTCTGAAGGGAAGGGAGCCTTGGCCAAGCCAAGGCAGCTCTGATGACACGCAGTGTCTTGAAACCCAAGTCTGAGAGAACTTTCAAAAGCAAGCTGCTCATTTGGTAGTTCTGTGTAAGTCATGTTTAAATCATGTCAAATGACTCAGTATTTGCTGGTTTTCAGCTAACTACAAGCAATGGGATGCTTCAAGGAGGATGTAAAAGGAAAAAGAGAAGTTGTACAGTAATCTTAGTGATGAGTTCTGCAGGATCAGTTATGTTGAAAGATGCTGAAGTTCTTTTAAGGTTTTCATCCTCTTCTTTTTGCCCTTTCCCTGGTGGTATAAAGTACAACTTTATATTTACAACTTGTGAATCACCTTAGCATAGACCCAGGTTGTTTTTCCACCTCTCATTATCTTTTAATATACACTTGATCAAGTGAGCCACTTACTGACTAATTGCTCTAATTTGCATATTGATAAACTGAAGTGATGGTAACTGAGCTTGAAAAGCTCTCTGAGTAATTTTTATGGAAGACAGGGAATATCTCTATTAACATTGCTTTCATAAACTGTGGTTGTTCTCATTGTCTTGGAACATCTCTGATTCAAAAGCTTTTGTGTAGAATGACAAAAATGAGAAAACCTGCTTACTCAGGCTGGAGTGGGCTTTGTTGAGAGAGGCAGGTCTCTGTCAGGAGAGGACTGCACTCCTGCACCGTGCTGCCTCTGACAGCACCGGCTGTTTCTTTTGAAAGCCCTTTGCCCCTCTCCATTGTGTGGCTGACCCTGCAGCATTCCTGTGTGCCCCTGGCTCTTTGAGCAGTGTTTCGAGATCAAACTGTTCGCTGTGATACATGGCATATTTTAGCCTTTGCAAGTGTAACTTTCCTCACTAGAAAAGAAACTATTACCCCATCAAAATGTGCTATTTTCTTACATAATTCAGGTGACCTGCTCCATAAACAGAATGTAGGGTCACGCTTGCTTTAAACAGCTGTGTTGTCCCTTTGACATTGCTGGCAATTATTTTGCCTTCACTGGTAACCGCATTGGCTTTTGTAATGCAGACATTTCAAAGTGTTTCATTAATGTGGTTCAGTGCCTGGGGCAAAGGCTTGCTGGCTCCTCTGCCCTCATTGTCCAGACGTGCTCTGCACAGTACAGGTTGATCACTCATGGGCTGTGCCTCTGGTTGGGTGACAGGATGCACAGTGAGACTCTCCTGTGCACCTGCAGGTTTAGCTTTGCCCTGGACACTCCCGATGCCACCAAAATGTGGATTATAATACAGACCTTCCCTTGTACAGGACTTCCCTTCAGTGGCCAAGCTGTTCTTCAGGTTCCTTTTTCCTGTCTTAACTCATGTCTGCAGTTTTTCCAGAGAATCCCAAACTGATAAGACAAAAGAAAATATGGAGAAAGGTCTATTTAAAATTAAGACATGCTTTCCATCATTAAAGGTTTTTCCTCTGAAATCTTAAAAAAGGCTGCCTATAATCATACGGTATTTTCTCAAAACAAATTACTTTCACCAAGAAACTTGGCTTATGCCTTCCTGCAGAGCAGCCAAACGAGAGGTAATATTTACCAGATTTGACATGAGAGATCAGTAGGAATGTAAATAGAGTAGTCCTCCAAAAGACACTAAAGCCAGAGCAATCATCCTGCAGCTTTGACAAATTTGCTAACATCTGTTCTGGTGCCATTTCTGCTGTACAGAGCTGCCATTAACCATGGAGATGAGAGGGCTTTAATTAAATGAGCAGATTGACGTGTTAAACTTTGATAACGTTGTGCCATCTGGGTGGGTTATATTTGCAAGTCTCTCCACAGCTTCTTAGGTTTAGGGTACATTTTAGAAAGAGACACTGACCCTGGAGCTCTGGGTTCCTAAGGCAAGGTGTCAGGCTCTAAGTACATGTAACAAAATGTATATTGCAACATCTCACTTCTGAGCTGCATACTTTTTCTTTCACAAATTTGGTTTTGCAATTAGGTCTGGTTTTACTGATACATTGCTACCTAGTCCTGGCCACAACTGCTGCTGTAGATTTCAGATAATACAAGTACCATAAAAATGACTTACTTACCATAACTAAACCTCAGTCAATAGATAGTCAGGATAGGCCACAGATCAAGAAACCTTTAAGATGTGCCTTAAAACCCCACGTTGTTCATCTATTCATTCTCTGTTGGCAATGCAGTGCTGGGTTCGTACAAAATAGTCAGTTCAGGAGAAGATTGCTCTTAATTAAGGTGGAAATTGATAAGTAAAATTTTGCAGTGCTTTAGATGCCTAATGTGCTGAGTGTATTCAGCTTACGCTGTAGTATTTGTCATCCCTTCAACTTGTAATAGATTAGAGCAGGGTGTTTAATATGATGAGATGCAGTTATAAATAAAAGGCTTTTATAGCTGCAGAGAAAATCTTTATACAGCTTAATTGTGTAGACAGGTTCAATTCCCAAGAAGGCCAAGAGGGAAATCAGTTGATAATTTTAATCCAGAATCAATTTTCTTTAAGCTTTTGAAACGTGCTCACCCAAGTTTTTTGTGCAGCAGTCGGTTTCTGCTGAAGTAGCAAGCAGATTGTGGCAGGTGGGTTACTTCAACTAGACTCCCTCTTACACAAAACTGAAGTATCTGGTGAACAGATGAAGCCTTTTGGGAGCTGGTTCTGCTCTACTGATTACTAACCTGTTTGAGTTCAGATAAATACTTACATGTCTGCCAATATTTTTATCTCTGAGCGAGATGATCTTCTCTCTGCTGCAACATATGACCTGATGCTAAAAGTACTGTTGCTAAATGCTGCCTGCTTCCTGCCTTTTCAGCTGCAGGACTGTGTCTCAAATGTTTCAGGAACCTAAAGGAAAGGATTTGTCAAGACTTGAAGAGATTTAAATACCTGAAAACGTGTGAATGATTGCATGGGAGGTTAAGGTCTAGTGGTATGGATAGAGTGCAGGAAAACAAGTTTCAGAACTCCCTCTCTTCCCTGATAATGACACTTGGTAAAATTAATAGCTTGTACTTCAGTTTTTATCTATCCAGTTTCTTCAGAATACAAGAACTAGGAATAACGCTGTCTTTGACCAGCTAGGCCACCTTTTATCCAAGAGGCAGCAAGCTGCCTGACAAATGCCCATGATTTGCACTGTGTTTCATCTCTGTTTTTGTGTAAGCACTGTTTGAAGGGAGGATGTCAGCTAAGACAGGTGTGTTTGTAAATCCTGGTGATGTCAGGTTGTAGCTTATCTCATGTGTGGAAGGACACCAGGGTTCTGTAAGTGCTGTTAGCCTGGCTGTAATACTATGCCTGTGTACACATTTTGTCTGGATAGTCTTTAAAGAGAAATCAATGCAAACATCAAATGAAGGAGTCATGCTACCAGATGTAGGTATAAAGCCAAGGAAGGGGGAGAAGGATACACAAAATAAGGGAGATTTATGCTTCTGATAGTGAATGCACACCTGCAGTTTGGAACATGCTGCATTTATAGTATTAATGAGAAATTCCTGTATGCTTTTGAAGTACTCTCACTCCACTTGAAATTATTTAAAGGATTTTTACAGGACATCACATATACTGTGCGTCACACTGTGTCTGAAGGTTGCCGCTCTACAACTGTGCTGGCTGGAAACATTTTAATTATTTATCCCTCAGTAAATAATACTGCCTGCTTCCAAATGTTACTGAACAGTTGTGACTCCTGGTGTGGTAGTGTGTAGTATATAGATGCATAAAGAATACCTGAGCCAAGGCTTTGTGGGTGCTTGTACCTGTCCTTAGGATATAGCAGGCTTCAGGGTGTTTAATTTCTTGGTGCTCTGTAAGGATAACATGTTTGTAAAGGGAAAAGCAATTGTGCTTTATCTCCTTTGAAAAGCATTGGGAATTGAGAGAAGTAGAGGAAAAGGTTATCTAAACAGTGTAAGACCATGGAGCTATATTGGATTGGTTTAGGGGTGGTGATTACAGTCTAAAAAGTCACATTCTTGTTTCCCAAAGGAGGAGGCAAAACTGCATCTTGTGTTTCTGTCCACAGGCATCAGGGTTGCAGTGAACCTGATGCACAGGTCAGGGGAGCACAGCACAGGGGAAGGCTCTAATGAGCCCTGTCAAAATAAAAAGCTCATAAATATCACTGGAGCAGTGAATCTATCCCCAAGCCTCTGTTTGGGTATAAAATAGATCCTTCATGAAGTGCTGGCAGCAAGCCTGGATGTTTTCTGACAGGGCTCTGCTCTCAGCACGTTTTGATCCTGCCCTTTGGAAGATACTCATAACTTATTTCTTCTCTAGCCTGGGCTGACCAAGAAATTAGGAGTTTTTTAGTAGCTGCTAGAAGTTGTATAGTGAGTGTGACAGCTCAGCTCCAAGAGCCAGCAGAAATGGGCTGTTCAGGTAGGAGGCTCTTTGGTGTGGTAAATTCCAGGATTCCTCAGGGATGCCCACTTCATACTGCAGCTGAAGCCAGATTGGAAATAAGCTCATGGCTATACCCTGCAATCACTTCAGAACTGGGGGTGTGTGCTGAGGACACCTCTACCCTTGGCAAAGCACATATATAATTTATTATTTTTAGCTTAGTTAGTGGTGGAGTGAGTAGTGGCAACACCTAGGGAACAAATACACTACATTTCTGTTTTGGGAGCTGCCTCTCTCAGGTCTGTTTTAGGTATTTCACTGTTGCCTCATTACATACTCGGCTCTGGGATTCCCCAGCGTGGGAAGGACATTGCCCTGTTGGAGCAAGTCCAGAGGAGCGACACCAAGTTGATTAGAGAGATGGAGCACCTCTCCTATAAGGAAAGACTGAGAGAATTGAGTTTGTTCAGCCTGGAGAAGAGAAGGCTTCTGGGTGACCTAATTTTGGCCTTCCAGTACCTGAAGGGAGCCTACAAGAAACATGGAGAGGGACTTTTTACAAGAGCATGTAGTGACAGGACAAGGGGGAATGGCTTCAAACTGAAAGAGAGCAGGTTTAGATTAGATACTAGGGAAAAATTCTTTACTGTGGGGATAGTGAGGCACTGGCACAGGTTGCCCAGAGAAGTTGTGGATGCCCCATCCCTGGGAGTGTTCAAGGTCAGGTTGGATGGAGCTCTGAGGAACCTGGTCTAGTGAAAGGTGTCTCTGCCCATGGCAGGGTGGATGGAACTAGATGATCTTTAAGGTCCATTCCAACCCAAACCATTCTATGATGCATTCATTTTGCTGTTTGTGAAAAGGGATAAAGATACTTATTTGCTTACTGCAGCGTAGAGGAATAATCTGTTTATGTAACTGCTTTCTCAAACATATTTTATTAGCATTAGTCGTAGGAATAACTCTTCTCTTGTCTTAGTCCCTGGAAGAAAACAGCTATACCTAGTAGATGTTTATTATTTTAGGACTTTACCTATGTGGTATAGGGAAAATGAGTGTTCATGACTCTTCTCTTGTCTCATCTTTTAAACTTCACAGAAGCCTCTGTGGACAGAAGCGAGATTTCTGCTTTCTGTATGTGTTTTCCTTTGACCCTTCCTCAAAGTTAAAACACTGCACAGTACAGAAATTTAGCTTTATCTTCCAGCTTGCTGTTGAGTCTGTGTTTTTGGAATAATATACTGATCTTAGCTGCCAAGTTGTAGCTGATGTGTCTGTCTGTGTGTGAGCTGTTAAATGGTAGTGTGCAGCTAATTCTTGCCCTGTCATTGCTGTCCTCTTGCGGAACCTTTGGAATAAATAAGCTTGTATTACTCTGTGCCCTGATGGGAAAGGAACGGTGATGTCCTCACAGAGCCCAAGTTACACAGGATGAGACAGGTCTCTCATGGCATTGATGCTATATCTTAGGGAAACCGCCAGAGTCCATATGTGTGAGTTGTATATTATTAATATTTTATAAATTAGCCATAAGTCACAGTTTTCTGCAGGATCTTTGAAGGTCCCACAGATGATACAAAGACAAAGGCTGTTTTGTTGAGCTAGATATTAGAGGTGCTACTGATTACAGTCATTTTTACTGTGATGTGTCTCCAGCAGCAACAGGAATGAAGCCAAAATCTCATTTCATTGGAGCTGCTTCACAAGTGTCAGGCTGAGGCAAGTTTCAATCATCTCAGACAAGGCTTGTGTTTGAACTGATGATCCAGGAGGGAACAGCTTTAAAGAGCTGGATTCATAACTGTGGTATTGCAAATGAACTGTACCAGCCTGGTGCACATGTCATTGAGCTGTTGGAAAAATTGCTGGGAAACAAACCCCCAGGATGCGCTGTCTGTTTCTCAAAGGCAAAGAGTTTGAGAAGTTTTGTTTGACATGTCAGAGCAAATAATGTGCTTTTCTGGCTGACCTAGAGAGTTATTTTCCGTGGTCAGACCTCAAAACCATGTTCATCTTCAGAACCTCTGCTTATTTTCTGACTTCCTCTCTGGATTTTAAACCACAACATTGCTGTCACTAGCATTTCACTGTGATCCAGAGGGAGACACAGGTCCCATGTGCTCTCCTTGACTAAAAGTTGACATGATTGTGTAATAAGTTTTGAATCCACATCTGAGCTTTCTGAATTCCTTGTTTAATGAATAAATTTTTATTTACTCCTATTTTTTGGTAAACCGAGGAAATAACAGCTGGTGTTTGCTTATGTCAAGTAGACAGATGCATCACACAAACACCGTACTTTCCCAGCATCAAAACCAAAAGGGAGCTAATGTCTGAAGGGCAATCTGTAGATACATCTGTGTTTATGAACCTGTTAATTTCAAATGTAACAACCAGATATAAGAGGAAGACAGAAAAGATGTTGTCCTTATGGATTAGAATTGCACAATAGTTTTTTTTTCTGATGTTTTCTTTCAGACCTGCTAAAATGTTTCTCATATCTCCCATTCCCCTTAGGAGTAAATACTTCGAAAAGTAGCATATTTTGGCAATTTCTTCTTGTGACCTACCTCTTGGAGAGGGTTTGTCTAAGCTGCAAGGCAGAACAGCAGCCAAAAATGCAATTGGGCAAGTTAAATAGTGTGCAGCTGAGAGCCCTTTGCATGGTACAGCTGACAGAAGCTTCCATTAGAAGATCTCAGCATGTCGTATTCAGAGTTATTTGGGCGTCCCTGAGGGCTGCCTGAATATAACCAATTCAAAGCCCAAATGCACAAACACGTGGAGAAAGGCTCATTTCTTATATATCAGCTGAACTGGATTTGGAATGCAGTGAAGTTGGAAGGAAATGGAGGAAAGCACTCTGGAAGATTTATTCTATGCTAGAATATGCAAAACCAGATGCTGCATCTGTATCACAGAGGAAATAATTTCTGTGCCTGATTGTAATGTCTCCTTTGGAGTTATGGTTGTGTGTGTGACTGACTTTTCACCTGTCCATGATATGTGTACAGCAATTTTAGGCATTGAAAGAACAGTTTAGCTTCTCCTAGGAATGTCCAGTAATGCTTATCACTGTAATGCTGCTTTTAGTAATGTTGAAGGACAAGCTGACAGCTTTGCTTCTAGTAGAGATTATTTTATTGACAGTAAGAGACTTGCTGATAAAGTGGAGGGCAGATCCAAATCTGGACATCGTCATGTTTTCTAGGAGCTTTTAACAAAGAACCCAAAGTGTTCTTGTCACACTAAATTCCCTAAACAGTTGGGGATTGATGGGTACTTTAAAGATTCCCCTCATGGTGTTCTGCGAGTACCTACACTGCATAGCTCTCTTCCTCTATACCTCATTGTTAAATATATTTGGAATCATATAATTAAAAATATGTCATAAAACACAAGGGATATGCTCAACAGCTAAATTTACATTAGAATATGATCCTTAACTCACATTCCTGCGTGTTGCCCCGATTTTGCACGGGTGTAGCTCAGCTGGCACCTCTGAAAACATTCCTGCCTTAAACTACTAAGAAGAGGCTCAAATCCCATCTAATCATGTACTATGAAAAAATAAAAAGTGTTCTGAAGTCACATGAAGTATTAAAAATTATCCCAGTGTGCTAAGTTACAGTCTCTCCAGCAATAAGGAAGAATGTTTTCATTGGGATGTCAAGCAAGTAACTTCAAGTGGTAAATCCCAAACCTTAGAGGCAGAGCAGAAATTACTAAGTAGTTTGTTTCATCAGTTAAGAAATTTAATTTATTGCTGGTGATGGTACTAGGGAAGAAAGCAAAATGTCTGGCAAAACAGCTTCCCTCACCTCAGCCAGCTGGCAGGAAAGGAAAACTTGTTGAACTGTCTGGATGCAGGGAGCTGCAGTCAGGATTGTGACATTTGCAGGCAGCAAAGTTGCTGTGTATCCCATTTTGCTGTCCCTCCCCTTGTTCCCTGCCCACCTACACACACAGCTGCTCCCTGCCCAGGCGGCCCTGCTGTCCACCAATGTCCAAAAATTTGAGGAACGCAACCCCACAGTGCTGTGGCCCGTGCTGCGCCAGTCCCCGAACACGTGCTGTTTACAAAATACTGCTCTAAATATTCCCTGGTGCAACAGAGAACAGAAGTGTGAGGCAACAGAAGGAGATTTCTTGCCTTTTCTATGAACTGCAGGAAAGGTAGGAGGCTATTTGTAGCATATTTTTTACCAGGAGCAGCAATTCATCTAAGCAGTGATCACTTACATTCAGAGTCTGCTCCTTTCGGCCCTGGGCAGAGCAAGTGGACTCAGGGGCTCTGCAGGCAGCTGGCACAACTTTTCCCTGGGTTTCCTCAGTGCTCTCCCAAGCCCAGCTGATTTGCTTAGGTACAGTAACAGAGAGGATTAAGGCTAACTGTAATTTGTAATAAGGAATCCTACAGCACAAAGCTTTGGAGTTTTGTCTCAAGCAGTTATAAAATAACCACTGTTTTCCAGGGCATCCTTGGGCTGTCATTCTTGCTCGTGTGCTTTTGACCAAAATACGCAGTAGTCATATGGCCTGGCTTCCAACCAAATTCATCTTGTAGTCTGTCCCACCACTGTATGGGACCACCATACTCCGAGGGATTTAGGTGGATGTTCAGAAGGAATTTTCTCAGGAGGAGAGAGAGGTTTAACGTGAGTAATTCAAGTGAAAAATGGTGCATACTTGCTGTGATGTGGTTCAGCTGCCTGCAGGACCTTGGCAGTAGCAATCTCATTGCAAGTTCAGTAGGGAACTCTAAATCCTGGAAGCTGTGGTCCAGTATTTCCACTCATCTTTCCATGCATAGTGTCAGCCAACATCTGACTCTAGAGAGTGGCTGGCTGTTGCATACTTACATCACTGGCTCTCTGTTAAACAGGAAAGGTGAGTTAGTCACCAGTAACACTGAAAAGTTGTCAACACTTTCTTCACCTTCATCTTACCAGCACTGCTGGGCCCCCTTCTTTGGGAACAACAATCCAGATTGTTGTTCCTCCATCTCCCACCAATGTCAGTGGGGGAAGAGTTGGTGTGTGAACTGCTTCAGGAGCTTGACCCCTACGGACTTACGGTCTCTGACTATATCCATTTAAGGGTGTGCAGAGAGCTGGATGATTTCATTGTGAATCTGCTCTCCATAATCTTTGAAAAGTTACGAAGGTTGGGACATCACAGAAGGCTACAAGACTGCTAAAGTTATCCCTCATCTACAAGAAGGGCTTAAAGGAGGATCCAGGAAATTACAGGCCCACGAGTAATGCTTCAGCTCCTGGGAAAGTTATAGATGGAATCCTCCTGGTGGCTGTCACAAGATAAAGGAAGCAGGTGATTGGGAAAAGCCAGCATGGATTCACCAAGGGCAAATGGTGCTTGACAGAGCTGATCACCTCCTATGGCAAAGGAACTGCTCAGTCCGAGTGGGATGGTGGTGCACAGTGTTTACCTGGATTTCTGCAGGGATTTCTGTATGATTTCCCACAAGTCTCCTGCTGGACAAACAGATGCGTTAGTGTCTAGAGAAATGGTCTGTGCAGTGGGTGGGGAACTGGCAGGAAGGAGGCACCCAGAGGGTGCTGGTAAAAACTCCTCTTCAGGCTGCTGACCTGTCCCGAGTGGGGTCCCTCAGGGATCAACACTGGGCCCAGGGCTGCTTAATATCTTAACAAGTGGTCTGGATGATGGGAACAAGTGCACCTTGATGAAGTTTGCCAATGATACCAAACCAAGTAGGGAAGTGGAAGGGAGACCTATCCTGGGAGCCTATCCAAGGAAGACTTGGATGGGCTGGAAGAGTGGGCTAACATAAACCTTATGAAGTTCAGTAAGGATAAGTGCAAGGTCTTGCACCTCAGAAAACATAATGCAGGAGTACAGCATAGGCTGCGATCTGCCTGGCTGGGAGCAGCTCTGTGGAAAGGGGCCTGAGGGTCCTGGTGGACGACAAGCTCCATATGAGCAAACAGAGTGCAGAGAGATCCATCAGGGTGGTGGGAAGCACCAACAAGGGCCCCATCACCAGAGATAAAAAATCATTATCCCATTCTACTCATGGCTTGTCAGGCCACACCTGGAGTACTGTGCTCAGTTTTGGTCTCCACTATACAAAAATATGCAGACAGGCTGGAGAGGATCCAGAGAAGGGCCACAGAGATGATCAAAGGACTGGGAAGGCTGCTGCATGAGGAAAGGCTGAGAGAACTGGGTTTGTTCAGCCTGGAGAGAAAGAGGCTTAAGGAAGGCCTTATATCACTGTATTCCAGTGTTTAAAGCATGGCTACAAAGATGGAGACTCCCTTTTTACAAGGAGTCTCATGGAAAAGGTGAGAGGTAATGGTCACAAATTACCCCTGGGAAGATTCCAATTTCTGTGATCACTCCATGAACTCACTGGAGGAGAAGCAGCTGCAGAAAGCAGGCTGCTCAGACCTGAGGGACAGATGATGTCTGTAGCTCTTTCATTGCCCTTCTGACTGAGTAGAATTGTGAATTACTGAGAAAAACCGTGTTGAGTGTGTTACTTGCTCCCATGACTGCAAGAGGCTGTGACCCAGGGCTGCGTTCATATTAACAGCAGCATTCCCGTGGATTTTGGTGGGGGGGAGCTGCTGTGTAGCATTGCAATATGATATATTAGGAGGGGAATATTCCTCTCCTGCGGTGACTTCACTGGGTGCAGCTGGTCCTCAAATGTGTTTTGAAGTAGTTTCTCATTAGGATCAACTCATGGGAAGTAACAGATGGTGAAGTGAGACTAAATTAGTGAGAACTTTGTGCTCTGTTAATGCTCTTTCTCTCTATAAATAATAGCTGGGGAGTGGAGCAGGAATGAGATGCTGTTACGTTTGTGGCTACCTCTGCTGCTACGTAGATGTTACACGACGCCTTGCAGCAACTTTGGTCAGCAATAGAAAGGAGTAGAAAGAATTTGCCAGCCCTTTCACAAGGGCAAAAATACTGCAATTCTACTGCAAAACAAATAAAACTAAAGCAACGTTCAGAGACATAAGAGGAGAAACAAAAATGCGGGAGACGGTTTTATGTTAACAGACAGTCTTTTCAACTTCTTTCTGTGAAAATCAGTGAAACAAACCTCGGTGTCTCTCCTCTGACATTCTCAGAGACTCTCCAACTTTTTAGTGTTCACTTCCATGCCAAAATCTTCCTTTAAAAATATATATATATCTTAGTTAAGACTTAACTTGCTGGGGTTCAGACATCCTGGCTTGCTGTCAGGCACACTTCACAGCTGGAGCAACTACCAGGAGAATCACTGTGGCTTTACCAGCCTTTTAGAATGCCACAAGTGGCTGCTGCCAGCCATCACCTGCACCTTCACGTTTCTTTGTGTGCCACAGTGTGAATATGTGTGAGTCTGGCGTCCACTGACCGGACATTTTACATCCAAATCTGCATCTGGCATCCCAGCTTGGATATTGGCAGCAGCTCTGGCATTTTTGTCTTGAATGACATTTTCTGCAACTTTGGTCTGCAGTGATTGTTTTCAGGACACAGCAATGAAAAGCTTTGCAAAAAATCATTCCTCCTGAGATTTTTTTTTTGTCTGGGCTTTCAGTCCATGCCATAAACTTTCCTTATGGGCTGTTTTGTACCCTTTTTTGCAGGTCTTATTCACTGTCCTGCAGGACAGATGCTTCTGTTAGCTATCCTCTTGAGGTGTTAGCTGGTATGAAATCCTGCTCTGTCCTCCGTGCTAGCACTCACTCCACAGTGGAAGCAGGTGCTCATACTGTTAAAAACAAACAACACAAAGCTGAAAAACCCAACAGTATAAAACTTTGATTTGCAGGGGGACATATGGATCTCTGAACAGCTCAGAGACTAAGGAGATATACTTCCTCCAGGGATCTTTTATCATAAAAGCAGCTTAAGTGACTCACTCTTTCCCGAGGATATTCTTAAAACAACCCCACTCAGTTCGCCTTTTAGTGGTCAGAAAGAAGATTTATTTTATGCTGTCTTTAAAAAAAAAAAAAAAAAGGGAAAATAAAGGAAAAACATCTTTTGAAAAAAGTCAATGGCCGTATTTCCAGGATGATCTGGGCTGTATTGAAGGTCTGTATGGCTCACTAATGCATGGACTGACTGGCACTATCTTCACTCAAGCAAGTGCTCCAGTGAAAAATTCAGTGCTATTTTTAGTTCCCTTACAACAAACTGCTTGATTGTAAGGCCTGGGGAACTGTGACACCGTGATCGTGAGGGGTCTGCTCGAAAAGGCAGAAGGACGAGGCACAGCAGTGTGCTTGCTACGCCGAGGACTCTGGCTGATGCACAGAGGAACACACCAGGAGCAGGTATTTTAAATCACCTCCTAAGCCTTGGTCTGCCCACGAAATGAAGCTGCTGGCCAGAGTCAGGGCATGAAAGCGTTAGCTGGCTGGCTCTATCTGCTCCTGCCCTTAAAGATTTCATTCCATAAATTCCTGTCCTGACCGTCAGCTTTTAAATCGTCTCCTCTCGTTTCCTAGCCTTTTCTGGGATTTTACAGGATCTTAGGCAAGTTAGCAAATGGCAGCAGCAGCGAGAGAGAGATAAGTTTCCCGAGCGGAAGGCGTCGCGCTCTGACAGAAGCCCCGCCGTGGCAGTGCCTGGGTGAGTAGCCGGGAACAAGTAGGAGCTGCCGTGGCCGGCCGGGGGTCGGTCAGGGCGGCCGGAGGGGCTGGAGCGCTGCCCGGGCCGTGTCCGAGTGCGGCCCCCGGCCCTGCGGACCCCGCCTCGCCCCCGGCGCTTCCCGCAGGTCGGTCCCGGGGGGTTCAGGGACCGCTCCCGGGCGCGGTGGTCGCCATTCCTGGGCGCTGGAGTCACGGGCGGGACAGGTTCCAGCGGGCGGGCAGGGCG
>VZRZ01007137.1:796126-816951 GCA_013398175.1 Climacteris rufus | reverse complement strand
GCTCGTCGGGCTCGGCCGCCGGCGGTGCCCGGTGAGCGCGGGGAGGCCCCGGGTGCTCCTGTCCCCGCGGTGTCACAGCCGCGGCGGCACTGCCGGCGGGACGAGCCGCCGGAGCCCGGCAGCGTCCCGCCCGCCTCCCGGCCGGTTCCGAGGGCTGGTGCTGTGTCCCAGCCTCTCACAGCGTGCCCTGTGCTGAGAACGAGGATCCCGGCCTGCCGGGGACACGGCAGCGGCAGCTGGGCTCGGGCAGGGAAAGTTGTGCACGTGTAAAGCGCCTTGGGGAGCGGGGCTCTGCTTTGCTGTCTCCTGTTTGCACCTTTTGTTGCAACTCGGCTGTGCAGCGCTGGCAAATTCCTTGCTTCAGAGTCAGACCCAGACTTCGGAGTGAGCCTCGATGCAGTTTAGCTGCACTGCTGTGTTTTAAAATAACTACATGTGTTTCACCCTTAATGATACCATTATCTTAAAATAGCATGACGTGCTGCCTCCCTTGAGTTACTTGGTAGAAAAAACAAGGAAGGGGAACTGCTGAATTCCCACGAACTCTGTGTTTAGAGATCCTGCCTGGCTCTCAGCGTGCTGAGCTGCTGTAGCAGCCTCCTCTGTGTACCAGAAATGTGCATTACCAAGCTTTTTTCTGTGCTGCTGTGGTCATGTTCTCTGCCTCAGCTGTGCTGAAGGAGCATTTGAAAAGACAGGTGAAGTGGCACTTTCCTAATGGGTTTTTCAGTGTACTCTTGCTAGATCTGTGCACTTGTACATTAACAGTACAGATGATGCAGGGAGAGCAGCTACAGCATGTGTTGGCTTATGTTTGCATGAACTGAGTTCAGATGATTAGCTAATAATCAGTCATGCTCATGTAAGATGAAATAGTTAATGTTTTGGGGCTTGTTAAAAAAAAAATTTAATCTGGCCAACCTAGATTTTTATCCTCCAGAACTAGTCTTCAACACTGATTGCCAAGTTGCCAGTTTCAGCACCAGTTACTAAAACAAAGGCAAGTGGGATGAAAGTTACTCTATGGCCTGAATTCAGTAAACTGAGTCTGATTGGTCTAGAACTTGTTGTACTTTCTGAGTAATTAAGATGAATTAGTTGGGTTTTCTTTTGGGAAAAGAGTAGACGTGGATGAGATTTTATCAGAACTTCAATGACAAATGTGTTAGTGTTAACGCATTTCTTTGGGAGATGCTGTACATGTCAATGTAGATGAAAGCTGCGTCTGCTTATGGTGATCAAATGCACAAATTTTACCAAACTGCTGGAAAGGTTGACTGGATATTTCTTAATCAGTGTTATGTCTCCCCATCGCTTCCTCCTTTTATTCTGAGTGTTTCAAGGGCAAGTACCACACAAACCATTTCTAGAAGTACTTGCTGGTATGTTGTAGTACCGTGTTTGTGTTTGCACAGAGGATACTTGTGCACAGCACAGTACAGCCCTGATATCTTTTAGGTAAGCAGTGCAGTTCAGGGCTGGTACGTGCTGGAATCAGCCTGGCACAGGGGAAAGTCTGTGTGACTAACTGCATCATCTGCTTTTGCTACTCTTGCACCTCTCTATTGGAAAAACACATGGCCCTCAAGCAAAAGACAAATGCCATTACCTTAATGATACAGTTCTTCTCAACTACCTACAGATGCTGTCCACTACCCTGCTTGAAGATAGCTCAAAATAGCAGCAGTTGAGTTGGTTTTTGGTAGTGTGAATATGAGGTAAGGAGAAAAGAATTGTAGTGCTCCTGAGAATTGTTATGAAGTGAGCATGTGTTTACACAATATTTGGATATAAAATCTTCCTTTTCTCTTCCTACACACCCTTAAACCTTTTAATTTGATCAGTGGGTGAGATGCTGTGCTGCTGGTCCTGCATCATGCCCTGAGTGCCGTCAGAGAAGGTAGGCCCAGAAGGGTGTGTTGTAGCATGCCAGTCCTGGAGCTGCTCATCGATATTGTAGAACTCCCTTTCTTTGCTCTGCAGGATGGTCTGTTGCTGCCTCTGGCCTTCTCTTTCCTAAATGGGGTTACACTTGTACTTTAGTGTCTGTGCAGGCTCTGAGACAGGGCAGAAATCTCATTTGAAGGAGGTGAAGTATCTTTCTGGCTTTATTGTCCCAGTTGGGAAGCGACGGATTGCACATAAGCTCTGTACCTGATATCTCTTGCAGGCTGTAAATCCAAGCAATGCAGCTCAAAAGCAGACTGTGAAGTCCAGACTGACATTGTCATTTAAATGTCCATTCAGATAAGTACTGGTTTCTGAGCTATGGGTGAAGTTGAGCAGTTGTCAAATTCATTCTCGTGTCCTCTAAACGCAGAGTTATGAATCACAATTATCTCATCTGTTTTAAAACAGCTTTCTTTTGGTTTTTTTTCCCTGATCTTTGTTAGCTAATTCAAATAGAAGTGGCTTATTAATTAAAGTTCATTTTCTAATTAATCTAGCTCATCCTTCTTAAGCTAAGTCTGATACAAAACCAAATTCATTCTAATAATTAAATGAAGTCATTGACTTTTCTGTCTGTGAATGTCAGATGGTGGCAGATTACTGAAGTACTTAACCTAGCATTATCCATAGACTGCAGCTCCTTCTTCTTCCAAGACATAGTTGTCAAGTGCATTAATACAGTGCATATAAAAATTTGCAAGTTCTCAGCGTTCATTCCTGCTGACAGAGGAGCAGTTACAACCTGCTCTTGGGAACAGATTTTGTGAATAATGTGGGTTTTGATTTAATGATGAAAGTAAGTGTCAGGCTTTCAAAACGATCAGGAACGTTTGGGTCATTCAGGCTGTCACAAGAGTGTCTCACTCTGTGATGTCTCCAAGAGCCTTCCCCTTTTCCAGGTATGCATGTAGATTCTGAACCAGTGCACTTTTCATCCCATTTGGCAGCAGGGTAAAGAGGTCCTCACTCGTACACAAAAGTGAAAAAGCCCGAGTTCTGTGAATGGGAAAGGTGTCAGAGAGTATCTGAACTGACATTTTGCACTTAGCCATAAATAAAAGTGGGGCAGGTAGAAGCAGCAAAGAATGTTTGTTAAAAATAAGCATCATATGCTTAGAGATGGGATGGGCTAGAATAGAAATAGAATAGAGTATTTCATTTGGAAGGGATCTACAACATTCATCCAGCCCAACTGCCTGACCACTTCACTTGACCAAAAGTTAAAATGTGTTATTAAGGGTATTGTTCAAGTGCATCAGTCTTGGGGCATCAACCATGTGTCTGGGAAGCCTGCTCTAGCGTTGACCCTCTCAGAAAACAAATGCTTCCTGGTGTCCAGTCTAAATCTCCCCTGGTGCAGCTTTGAATCGTTCCCATACATGAAAATAAAGGTTATATTCATCTATCTATGTATTAAGAGCGTTTCCTAAAAATGTGTGGAAGAGCTAACAACATCCAGGAGTTGTTTCAGCTTCCTTGTTTGGAGTCTGTGTCAGGCTTCATTTGATTTCCTTTATTCTCCCCCAGGGATATCTCCATTGCAAATGACTTGGATTTGTAACAAGGAAGCACTAGGTTTCCAATATTAAGTGACCAAAACCCCAAAATGTTTCCTCTAACAGCAAAAATTCACCATGCTTGTCTGTGGATTTTAAACTTCTGCCAGTTAGGGAGCCAATTGATGGTGTTGTATTACCAGAGGAAGTAGATAGTGTATTTTGGCACCATTTGTTCGTGTCCTCCCGTGGCCTGCCATTGAGATCCTTGTTTCAGCATAGAAGAAAAGGAGGACTAGTGGCTTTGGAGATCTGTTATTGCATGCTACTGACATGAAAACTAATAAAATTATAGGTTGAAGGTGTAAAATGCAGGCCCGGAGTGACTTAAAATATGGGAGAGATGGCTGCACAGTTGGAGCTTGCAATAAATGGTCAAAGATAAAATGGAAAAATCTATCCTTATTAAAAGTGGTATGTGCAATATATTTATTTAGGCACTCAGAGTCAGGAGAGCTGTGGCTGCTTCTAATGAGAAGTGTGTTCTCAGGAAATGTTTTTTTTCATTTAAACTTAATTTGAGGAGGTTTGAAAGTAGAATTCATTCTTGTGGAATTGGATTATGCCTTGGTTGTTATATTTCCCTCTTCTACATCATCTCGTCTTTCTCAGATCCACAAATAGCTTTTTCATCTTGGTTGCCACTGGCAAAAGGCTGTATAAGTAGGATTTTTGGACACATATGAGTGTATCAGAAATGCTGTGGTTGGAAGTTTTGCAGTCATTAGAAAGAGGTGCTGGAGTGATATGAGGTCACTTGACCAGCTTTAAGCAAACTCAAAAAAACTATTTTTTTTTTTTCAGAAACAGCCTGGTAATGGTGATGAGTTAGTTCCAGCAATCTCAGTGCTGAATCACAGTATCATCTATCTTTCTGCAGCCTATAGAAGCTGTACCTCACGCTTTTTCCTCAAGAATCAGGGTGCACCACTTACCCAGATCACACTGTGTTGTCCAGTGACCATTACTGGCAAGAATGAATCTTGAACCACAACCAGTGCATTTAAGTACTGACATCCTGAGGGGAACAAATGAACATGGGCTGACCTTTGTCTTTTTTCTGCGTCCAGAAGGTAGGGAGGGTAGACTGGGAAATACACATTTCATTTTGCCTTTCCCCTGGAGTACCCTGATATATGGCAGAGCCTGTGTCTTTGTGGCTGGGACAGGTGAGGGGTAGGTCACTGCCTAAGAGCAGAGGAAGTTAATGGAAGCAGTGGAGAAATAGAAAGAAGATGCTGAGTTCGTCCACCAAAGAAGTTCTTACCTTAAGTAGTCATTGTCTGGTCCTAAAAGGATGTGAGGCCACTGGTGGGATCCATGTGCTTTGTAAAGGGCTTTGACTACCCTGAACAGTGTGATGTTCATCAGCAAAAACAGTGAAGGGCAGCTCTGCAAGTGTGTCGTCCCTACTCCTGTACTCCTTCCCACACTTACAGAACGTGATGTAACACCCTGAGCTTCACACATGCTATAGACTGGACTCTTAGGGGGAAGAAACTGCTGTGGGGATTTGGGAAGATGATAAATTACATAAACTTTTGGTAGCTTTAAGGACACCCAAATGAACTGTCAAAAGCATTCTCTGGGCCCGTTTTCCAGCAGGAGTACAGCTGCTCATGCATAACGTATGACCCTGTCCTGGGAATGGCATCCTCACCTACCAGCCCTGCCTCTCTCAAGGTAGTCAAGTTGTGGTGCCAACTGCATTTGAATCCTTCTGCTTAGCAAAAGGATCCCGAGGCAGCAGTGAGTACTTGTGAAATGGTGAGGTGTAATTATTACAAAAATAAAGTATTTGCCCTGGTCTTTGACTTGACTTGTGATGCTGGCTCATCCGGCTGGCAACTGGCAAGTTGTGAACTCAGGGCATGGTATCTTGCTTTAGTGTGAAATGCCTCTGGAGCAAAATGTACAGCTAACTCAGGAGGTTGCTGTGGTAGAAGCAGCAGCCTGTTCCCTGTCCTTGCACACACCTCCTGTCCCTGTCTGCCTCTTGTTTGGTCCCCTGCAGCTCAGGAGATTGTCCTTCAGCCCTGTAAGACACCAGGCACTGGCAGCTTTCAGCTTCTGTATTGAATGGAGCTGATTTCTTTTTTTAACAGCAAAACTGAAAGGAGGCTTTTACTTAAAGCTGGTGATAAGTGGTAGTAAGAGACATTTCTGCTTCTGCTTGTCTGGGCCCTCACTGTCTTTTTAAAGCAGATAATACACCAGCTTCTGTAGTTAGGAGTTTCTGCCAGATATCACTGATTGCAAATTGTCTTTAAATAAATTCCTTCCAGTTCACCAAGGAGCATGTGAAACTATTACCTTTCTGATGAGTGTCCTGTAAAATCTCAGTTAAGGTACGGTGAGGAAAGCATGTTGTAGTTATTTAAATTACAACTTTCTTTCTTTAAAATGGGATCTTTATTTGACACACTTCACTTCAGATATGACCTTTGTGTCTCTGCTGGGTCATTTTCTGAGTTTATGACACACTTCACATTTCTATAAAGCCTTTCACTGGGTGTTCTTAGGGTCTTTACAAGCTTTAATTAATTGAAATACTATGTCTCCCCTGTGAGGTCAGTAAATATTCGTAATTGCTCTCTGCAGAAAGAGGAAAATATGGTAAAAAAATTTTAAAGGAATGCACCAATGCTGGGTGAAAAGCGACTGAGGAGGCAGGAGCAGAGGCTGCGATTCCTGAGCCCTCTTTGGTGTGCACCATTTCTCTTTTTTACATAAGAATGCATAGGAACGATGTAATGCAGCAGAGTGAGGCAAGATGTAGGTCAGGTTTCTTTTGTCAGTACATCTTCTGCTTTTTGACCTGTAAGTTGTTGAAAGCAACAAAAGCTTATGGATGAGGGAGTCTTTTCAGAACTGGTTAAAAAAGCAACAAGCAAGGCCTGAGAGCCTCAATCCCCTCTAAGGAGCTATTTTTAGGAAGTTAAATCAAAGAAGAGTCCCTTGGGGGGTCTGTACACAAAGTTTCTGTCTGGCTGCCTTTGGATAGCTTAAAGTTTTAATGCACTTGTCAGGCTGTCGCCGTTTGTGCCTGCTGGAAAACAGGGGCCAGACTGAGCAGGCTGTCAGGGGGACAGGGGTGGGGACAGATCCTTCTTCAAGGCTGCTGGTGCCAAGCCCAGTGACTGGACGTTTTGGGAAGAGGCAACGTGTGGTGTTAAGATGACTTTCAGTCCTGGTTTGATCAAAGGATGTTGTTCACTCTGTCCTGTGTAAAAGGGAAAAGAGATTTCGACTGCGTTATTGCTGGCTGCTTTATCAGCAAAATGGCAGTGTGTGGAACCTTGAGCAGAAAGTCCTGTATGCATCGATAACAATACATGATGTCCAGTTTTAAGGACCACCGAGGAAGGAGGCTTAACGAGGCATCATTGTTGCTCTACAGCTGTGAAAAAGTTGTGCCTGTCCCTTCAACCCTGCTCCCCACCACGTGGAAGTAAGTTCTTTTTTATCCTTGAGTACCTGGTTGTTTACTTTTACTGAAAGTAGAATGGCTTGGTTGACAGTGTTGGAAGGACTTTGAGGGTTTATTCTGCATTTTAACGCCCTGAATGCAGCATGTGGTCTCCCTATTCAGGGGCAAGAGGGGACAACATAAGTTGTTGAGAGAAAAGGGAACAAAGTGCTGGCACTGATGTGAGAATTGCAGTGCAAAAGTGTCATGGGAAGACAGTCCCTGCTGCTCGTGCTCTGAAACATTTCAATGAGAGCTGAAGCACTACTGGCTTTGTACAAAGCAAGCTTTTGACTGTGAAAGTTGCAGAGAAGTCGAAAGCAGCTGGGACAAGCAAGGCAAAACCTTCATTTTTTGAAGGTCTTGGCAGTGGTTGTACCATTTGCCTTTACCCAGGACACGTTAAATGGTTATAAAAGTATGTGCAGTCATGCAATAACAAATTGGATGGGCTGATTTAGGTGAAATAAGAATCAATGAGGAGCTAACTCTAGATTGTTATTGCTTTGATGTTTGCAGCTGGCATGTTTTTTTCCTAAAAAATAAAACACATTTTTTCCTACACCAACACTACAAAGAAGGCTTAGACAGAACTGATTTTTATTTCAGCTCAACAGATCAGAAATAAAAGCGTGTCCCTGTCACGAAAGCAGAGCTGCTTACCCCCAAGAAAGGTTCCATAAAGCGGGAAGGCTGGAGACACTACAGCCACAAATTGCTGTGGCCTTGAACTGTGCAGCTACAAGATAGTTGTTGAAACTGCAGTTATCATCTTAAAATTGGTTTTTCCTGCCTTCAGACATTAATTGGGGAGTTGATACAGAATTACTAACTGATAACTGTGGTTGATAGAGAAGAACTGTGATAGAACATAAGGGTGACTCAAGACCACATGAACTAAAACAAGCACAGGTGCTGGTAACACTCATGTAAGCCCAGACAAAATTAGTGAGGTGAAGCGGGGCATGCCACGTCTGGTATGTAAACACTGAGAAGCACTTTATTAGCACACAGCCCATCCCAGTCAGCCATCAGAACTGAAGGGAGGCTGGAGTGGGGACTGTATCACCTATGGCAGGGGATGATGTTGCAAGGTAAGGCTTTCAGCCTCTTGATTCATCACAGGGCACAGGTTTGCTAGGTATTGTTCTGTATAAGAAATTGGCATGGTGATTTTGCATTAAGGATGCTCTGCCTTACCTCCTGTGGTTATTCCTGTTGATTATGGAATGTGAGAGTGATTTTGTTGGTTAAATGAAATTTAAACTGATACAGGTGAAGTGACTTGTTTGCTGTAGGAAAATTGTGCATCCATAGTTATCTGATGGTGCAGCAAACCCAAGAGAGGCCCTGCTGCAACCAGGCATTGGGAGCTGGGGCCTCACACCTGGCCGTGCCTCCACCGGGTGTCAGACCTGTAGGAAATAATTCAGTATTAGCAAGCTAAAAGCTTGGGTGCTTGTCAGCCAATTCCAGGTGCTGAATATTTTGAAAGTACCGGAAAGCTTGAAATTTCCTTAATTGTGACAGCAAAAAGTTGTTAAAACAGGCAGGTGACCTCAGTGTGAGAACTCTTCCAGCTTGGAAAAGCTCACTTGCTCTGGGGGTGGGGAAAGCTGCACAAACCCTTCTGCTGCTTAGCCCTTTTCCCTGTTGTCTGCCTGTGTTGTGTCTGCTGTGTTGCAGATGGAACCAGTGTTTCTCTTGCATCTTGTTATGAACTAGTGGAAACTCTGTTCACTTAAACAGCCAGTAACCAGGGTCAGGATAGAGTGAACTTGGCCTTTACTTTTGACAGCCTGTCTTCAAAGTTCATTGTATTATTCTCAGTGGTGGAGTGCATGGGGAAAAGGATCTCTCCTTTTTTCAGTTTTCTCTGACTAATGTGACTTAAAGAATCATTTAACAGCCAAAGACACTCTGGATCAGGAAGGACTTCTTGGCCTTAAGCAGGCGAGATGCACAACTGCATAGCTGATTAATTATTGGATCTGGAAGAGGAAATGCTGAGATGTCACTGCTTAAAATTTTCTTTGGTACTCTCTTAACTTCCAGTTCGGGGAGAACAGACAGGCTTGAGGATAAAAATGTAGCTGTAGTCTAGAAAATGTAATTTACTGAATAACACCCTGTTGGTGGTAGGTACTTGAGCATTTTCAGTACTGAGATCCAAGCACTGCAAAAGCAAATGACAGGCATGTTCTTTTCTTGTAATCTGTAGGATCAACCTCACTGCTATGATAACAAAATCACTGCCATGTTGTCCATCCCTTTTGTTCCATGCCCCTTTGGGTTTTCTAGCTATTTCATCTTTTGCACCTACCAGCTCATTGAAGTATTGGATCGGTATTTTGGCTAATTCTGAGTGCATTGTGTGCATTCCGAGTACTCAAAATAGTCTCCTAGTGCAGCTGAAACCATGCTGTGATCTGAATTGCATGACTAAACTGAAAGAATCCCCTTAGATTCATTGCTTGCACTTCATATCCAGAGAAGATGGTTGTTGTGTACATGTAAAAGAAATAAGTATATCTGGACCACTGTGGATTTAAGTGGTTTGCCATCGTATCTTGCAGGCCAGTTTTACATCTGGCAAATCAAAGCTGTGTTTTCTAAAATGGGATTTTAGAAAGCCTGAAGAAGCAGCCCCAGAGGAAAGGCTGTTCCCTGGTGGCTGGCAGCCAGCTGACACTGGGAGGCAGCCCCATCCTGCTCCCCCTGCCCACTTCCAGGGCACAGGGCCGTGTGGAGCAGCTTCACGCTGCTGCAGACATGAGAGGCATTAACAAGAAATGGCTCTTCCGTGTAGAAACCGCTGTGGCAGCGTAATCTTTGTCCGGGGCTGTTTAGGCAGCAGTCTGAGCTGCCCTAATGGGAATAAAACATACATTGGAGCAGTGCTGGAGAGCTGCATGGATATGGCCTGTTGGTAGCTGAAGCTGAGCTGGGACAGACCAGCACACCCGTGCTGTCCTGAAAAACTGGGAAATAGGCTGGGACTGGAAAGGAGCAGCAGCAGCAGTAAGGAGCAGAGGTACTCTGTGTGCTCTTTGGTGTTGTACTGGGCAAGTAAAAGGAGCAGTGGTGGTTAAAGGGACATTGTGTTTGTGATGAGGTGGAAAAGTCCCATTTTCAGAAATTATACTGGATGTTACAAGTTGTCCCAGCATATACATGACCAGATTAAGTTTGTTGTATTTCTGGTTGAATGGGTTTGCCAGTGCTGTGATCTGTAATGATACTTACATCCCTGCAGCATATACTGGAATCTGTATGGAAAAGCTTGGATCTGCTGAAACTTACCTGTAATGTGGAAATTTCAACTTTGGTCAGTTCCTCAGAATGAGCATGTAGTTTGTGTGGCTATAATGCACCTCCAGCTGAAGGGCAGAGCAGTGCTTCCTGATGAGAAATTTCCACTGTGTCCATACTGGAAAAGCCTGCCTGTATATCATCGTGTGCTATGAGTAATTCCCAGTGCTCCTGACAGAAGAGAAGTCTTGTTGCAGAGTTTCACATTTTTTGGATAGCAGAAACAGAACTTATTTTTCTTTCTTGGAGAGAATTGTTTCAGTAAGTCCTACAACAAGGCAGGGTTATTTATGGATGTGTTTGGGGTTTTTTTTCCATCCGAAATGAATCACAAAGTTAAGGAAAAAGCCTCTTGACTTCCCAAAATAAGATCAGAAGATCAGAACAAATCAAGAATGGGTTAAATCTGTGCTGCAGCCATCTGTAGCTGTTACAGATCACCATGGCATAGAATTGTAGTAGTTTGGAAAGTTGTCAGCAAACGGGAAAATTAATGTAATTCCCATACTTCATATAAAATACCAGCTTCTCATGTCAGAGAGTTCATAAAAATCACCGCTTTTTTTGTATATCAGCCTGCTGTGAGAGAGATTTTAATGCAGCAGAAATAGATATGCTCAGATTTAGAAATGGATGAAGTGAAAAAGAATTAGAGGGTAAAGTGTTCTTCTTGTAAATAGGAAACCACATAGTAAAGTATGTTAGTATTCCAGGGTCTTCTGATACAGAGCTCTGAGGAAAAAGCTGGTAATGTACAAGAAAGAAATTCGGATTTATAGTGATTGCTGCTCAGAGACAATTTTCAGATGACCTGTGAAATACGGGAAGGTTTATTTGTGGCACTTTTTCTTTCCAGTTTGAGAGTTCAGCTGTGAACCTTTTTATATGAATAGAGCAGTTGGTGAGATGGGAGCTATTAGAGAGGAAGGCTGCAAGAATAACCTGGAAGGAATGGCTGCATGTGTATCAGCTCTCTACCTGGCTGTACTGAAGGTCAGGACAGTGGCCTGAGAGCAGAGCTTCAGAGGTTGGGAAGGAGGTGAAAGTGGCAGGGTAATTTGCAGGGATGGTACTTTGTACCATTTCAGCAAAACTTACAAAGCCTTTGGCAGCATGAAATTAGTGGTATTACTTGGGGGTAACTTGTTAGATCTGGACAGAAAATACTCCTTGCTCTAATAATTAAATTTCGTATTTTCCCTCAGAGTTTTCAGTCTTCCTTCTGCTGGCTTTGGCATTACACTGCCTGTGAGCTTTTTTCCCCATCCTCTTTGCTACCGCTGAGTTGGAAGGAACTGGGACTTCTCCAGTGTGTTCAGCCAACTGTGCTCATAAAGGACTTGCTCCCAGCCCAGATGCTGAGGAAGGCAGTTTTGTTCATGGGTCAGCTCCCTTAGCACAGTAGTCTACTGGAGACTTGTCCTTGGTAACTCCTTTGGTGTCTCATGCTTGAATTGTCTCCTTTTTAGGGGCTGGGCTCGTATCAATGTGTGCAGAGAGAGGACAGTGGTATCTCACACCTGCCCTGTCCTTAGCACTCCTGCTGCATCTGCATTGAGGTTGCACAGTGGGAACTCTAAAATGGGATGTGGATCAGCTGAGGTCAGTTGCTCTGGAGAAAGCAGGATTCCAAGGTGTGTAAAAGTTGTGCAAGCACTGATAACCTGAATGCCTGTCTTGTTGTTCTGATCTTTGTTGTATAGTGTGGTGTAAGGTTTAGCTCACTGCTTCTACTGGCAGCTAGAGGAATTTCACCAAAATGATCATGTTTTAGGCTTTCAAAAGGTTGGAGTCTAAAACATTTTCTATTGTAAGGCTCAACTTAAATGCTTGTGGTGTTGGAGGCAACAAATGTCCTGCTTTTCTCTAGTGTTCACAAAAACGTGTTTCTCTTTCTATTTATTAAGCCTTTCAAGCCTTAGTGTTATATAAACCACATGTCCACCAAATACAGTTATTAATGGCTCACTTTTTAATAGCTTGATAGCACAATGCACAGAACATACAGAATGCCTGGGACACCCAAGGTCCCTTGGACAGCACCTGCACACTGTACTTTTTTGCCCCTTTCCTACCACCTGCAGGTTTATATTCCTTGGTTTGTGTTTGTTTCACTGTGAACAGAGGCTCATTTTCAGGAACTTGCTGTTCAGCATGGCTTTCCAGGAGAAATGGGAACGTGATGAGCGTCCCTGACCTTTCTGTCCTTGGCCATAAAAATCTTTCCATTGTATGCAGCTGCATGTAGAACAGGTTGGTGTTCTCCCTGAAACACGTTAGGGATTAACCTTTTGTAAAAGCAAATTGCAGACAGCAAGCCCTGCCTGCCAGTGCAGGCTGTCACCTCTCTCTTTCCATATGTTTGCCCCTGGCTTGGGACTCCATTTGTTTTTTGGCAAATAAAAACATCTGTCTTGCCCCAGTGAAAGGAGCACATTAATGAGGTTCTTGGAGACCTTCTGCACTATTCCCTTGAGATGTAAATTTACCCAGGGATGGAGATTATTTTGGAAGAGCAGCAGCAAGAAAATGATGCCTTTGTCATGAACATGGAGAAAGCAGCCTGGTGGCTATGTTAAAATGCCTGTGCCTGTAATTAATATTGACCGAGTCTGCTCAGAAAAGAATGCTTATATTATGTGCTGTGGCTGAGGGGATGTTGAAATACAGGCAGGAATTATCAGACAGGTTTCAGTCAGGGCTGTCGTCGCTGTTGTGTTTCTCTTTGGCTTTTACATCCTTTCCCTGTCTGTTAAAAGAGCAATTCACAGAACACCTTTCCTGCTTGAAGCATGTTTTGTAGTCTTAGGATCTAGCTTTCCATTCCCAGCTGAAGAACTTTGGAAAAATGCAAGAGATGGAAGACTGCAAGAGTAACAAAGTTTAAATTAGTTGAAAATGAACATTTTGCAGTATGTTACATACTGTGTGTGTGCTAGGGCTTAGGTCTCCTGTAGTGGAGAGTGATAGAAGCATTCCTGGGAAAAACAGGACTAGGTTCTTACAGAGTAATGGGTGTAAGAGACGGAGAGGAGAAATGAGACCAGGAGAAGCTGTTACTGCCCAAAGGTGCCTTGGGCAGGCAAATATGGATGATGGGGCAGAGCAGGGGAAAGGGGCCATGCTGCAGATTGCCTGCCTTAGCTCTGCAGGTCAGATCTGAATGCCGGAATTGAGGGCCCAGGTCCTGCAGTTTTGGCTCCTGTGGCTGCAGGTGACCTCCAAGAAATGCCCCCTGGACAAACAGCATGGCAGTGCTAGCTCCTGGAGCTAAGCTAGCAAAAGACACCAGCTTGGGATGTTAAACAGTAGATTGGAGTTATTTCCACCTCAGTGATTATGCCTTTCTTTTTAGTTTGTCTATTGAGTATACATTGAGATCAAAGCTGGAACCGCAGAAACATTTATTTGCATTATGAACAGAAAGATCATTTGCAAACATTGAGAATTCAGATCAGTTTACATGCTGGCAGGTACCTGCTTGACCCGGGTCAAGAAACTGGGCAGCATTTCATGGGCTTCAGCCCCAGACTGGACCAGCTGGCCCAGGGAGTTGAGTTCCATCCACTTTCTTGCTGCTGGGATTCTTCTGCTAAACCAAACAACACAAACACATCTGTGTTGCTCTGTGCAGCAACAGACCAAAGAAATTGCTGCTGCTCTTTGTGCCTTACATTTAATTCCCCATATCATGTAGTCAATTGCCCATATTAGTGGTTTGTTACTAGAATTACAAAATGTTACCTTGCTTGTGTGATAGTGAATGTTTAAGTGTTTGCACTCATTTTGCTGTAGTCAGAAGACTGGTAGAGGTAGAGGAGAACTGAGGAATGGAACAGATAGTGGCTGGAGTCACTGCTTGGGGCTCTGGGGAGCTGCACCCAGGCCATGGGTGCTGCCTCAGCCACAGAGGGGTTTGGGCGTTGCCCTGGCCGCACAAGACCAAATAAAGGATTTTGTTTTAACCAGTGCTTCGGTGCCCTAGTAACAGAGAGCTGGAAGACTTGCTTGATATGTTTGGTTGGCTGAAGCTATACATGAAGTGCATTTCAATTCACCAAATGGGTCAGGTAAAAAATAGGAGTAGATTTGGTATTATGTTTTCAACAAATAATGGGTTAGGTGGTGTTTCTCCTTTTGAAAGAACCATATCTTGCTCTAACATTATCAATACTGCCATTAAAATATGGCATTAAATGAAAAACAAAATATTTCATATTGCATTGCCATGTGTTTTTATTACTCTGCAATGAGCATTTGCAGTTTTGTTTTACCAAGAAAGCCAAAAAGCTTGTCATTTTCAGTCAGCGAAGGGACTGTGGCTTTCTTTGGCCAGCACTCCACAGTCACTTATTCACATAGCTATAAATACCTTAATATTTTCCTATCTACACATTTTGATTTATAACAGCAGCAGCTAAAGAAAATAACAGCTTTCCCAGTCTACAGTAAACTGCTGAAAAATGTTCTCAAATATGTGTCTTTTCTTAATTGAGTTATACACATGACAGAAAAAACTGATGATATGAAAATATGTGTTGTCTTTGGGCCACAGCTTGTGATGGATATACAAAAAAAATATTTATGTGGGGATCAAAGGTATTTGTTGAGTGAGATTTTCATAAACAACAGTAACAAAGGCAGAGGTCCCTCAGAGTGCCCAGTGACACAGAGCGGACTGAATCCTTCCCTGGCTGTTGGGTGAGTTAAGGAAATACTGACTTCCCACCCTCAGCCTCTTCCCCAGTTAAGAGCACGTTCAATTAGAAGCAGAACTGATTTCTGTAGCTTCCTGAACCATATTTTCCTTCACCCTTCCTCTCCTTGCCATGCAAATGTGCCTATGTGTGAGGGGGACAGAGCCTGAGGGACTCTCCTAAAGTCACCCCTTAATTGCTTTACTAGGCAGGCTGTTGCAGGAGTCTCAAGTGGTTGTCTTTACCCTTCTGCCTTGTAGCCTCAGTCAGGGAACCTGTTGCTTTCTGTTGGCTGCACTGCAAACTCATTTCAGAAAGAAAACATAATATTCCTGTGTGTCACAGGCTGCATCTTTCCTGTGGAGGGTTAATTCACAGATCCTGGGGCAGGCTGATGATACAGGCTGGAGAGGGGATTGGGGAAAAGGTGTGTTCGTGCTGCTAAATGTTGTCAATAGAAAAGAGGGCTTTGCTTGGGGTGGAGCCGTTTGTTTTGTCTTATTTTGTATCTTTTTTAGATAAGCAGAGGTTTGCTTCCTGACTCCTCTTCTGAAATAGCAGTTGATATAATTTGGTGAAAATGAAGAGGCAGTGTTTCAAGGACAACAGAGAGTTGATGAATACTGATGTATCTTTTCATCGTTGCAGCCCTAGAGGGCATGAACAGCTACCTGGGTGGATGTGAGGCTGGCTGCCTTGCAAAGGCTTCTGCCATTCGGACAGAGCTGTGGCTGCTTCTGGTGCATCCCCTCCTGGTGCTTCAGGAGAACCAAGCCCGATGGCATCTGCTAAGGCTATTAGTTGGTTAAGCCCTGGCTCTGATTTCATCTTTGTGGTGTCATTAGCAACTTGGCATCTGCTAGCAGCTAGAGTCTTCACCTTCTCATAACTGGCTTTTGTTATCCTTCAAGTTACAAAGGCCTCTTGTAAAGGGGAGCTCCACATGTGTATTACAAAAAGTAGCTGTGAGCCAGAGCTCTGCAGAGGTAGTTGTTGTCACCCTGAGAGCTGAGAGTTAAGGCTCACATTCTCTTCCCTGTGCTGATCACAATGCATGGATTACACTGTGTATTCCGTGAAAAGCAGCACGGACTCAAGGCACAAAGTTTTGATTCACATCTCAGCTCTGCCGTGGTGTTTCTAGGGGAAGGGGCTCAGGTGCTGCCTTCTGGTGCAGGACAGTCACTAATGAAAACGCTTCACTTGGGTGGTTTCTGCTTTTCTGTCTCTGTGATTTCATCTTTCTTGATGCTCTGTTGTTGCCTGGGTTGCTATGGCTGTGCCAGTGTGAGGCTGGCTCCCCTGCAAGGAATCATGAAAAGAAGTGGCTGCCTTTCTGATCTCTTATCAAAATATGCCAGGGGTGCTCAGCAACCTGGAAGGCCTGTGTTTGTTAATAATCCATGTCTGCAGCAGCCAGCTGTTCAGCACCTCTCTATGCCTTTTCACTGTGCTAGTTGTGGTGGTTACTAATGCCTTTTACAGGTGCTGAGAATGGAGTAGAGCTGCTGTTGTTCAGCAGCTCTTTAGAAGTAATCCCTGTGTGAGGCAGCCTTGGGTATTTAACTTGGTTTAGAGGTCTCTAGTTAGGAAAGATGTCTCTGGTGAAAGCCCATCAGGCTGTAGAAAACAGCAGTGTTGATGGCAGGCAGCAGGGCTTGTTGTGACTGGAGTATTTCCTTGGGGTATCACCCAGAACATGAGGTGCCATTAGAGCTGCTGGGCTTATGGAGAGATGAGAACATCTGCTGCCTACCAAAGCTGTTGCCATGGCAGCTAGGTGCCTTAAAAATAGCTTCCTAATACAATCAAGGTTATTTATTGTGCACCATAAGGGCTAAAGGCAGTACAAAACAATGGGTTTAAGAGCCAACATAGTTGGATCTTAGGCTAAACCATGAGCATGCAATCAAGCCTTTGGGGCCATCTGTCCATAGCCAAGCATCTCCACGCCCATCACATCAGCAGTATGTAGGCATATAATGTTCAGAATTGCCTTCTGTAAGCCAACTTACGATGGAAGCAGAGATGGGGATGAGGAAGCCAAGACAGAGACTGGTTTGAACATTTTGCTGCTGCTCATGTATGAGAAGACGTACTCTGAAACAAATGAGGCTTGAGCTGCAAATGCAAGCCACAGCACGGTTAAATTCCTGGCTTTTTTTTTTTTTAAGTCTATGTCATGTATGATTGATCTCTAATTTCTGCCTACTCAGAGAAGGAATTTCAGTGTAAACTGTTTTTTCATTTTCCTCTTGCCACTTTAGCATGGAAAATGGTAAAATGTCATTTGTTTGTATAAATATTTTACATTCTCATTTTTCATTCATGTTGTCTTAAACAAATCAAAATTGCTTGGGATTGTAATAGCCTCATTTTACTGAGGCCCTTTTGTGAATCTGTAATGAGAGGTTAAATGAACAGAGAAGAGAAGAAACAAGAGTTTTGTCAGATTCTTGCAAAAAAATACAAGTTCAGGACTGTAAATCCCAGCAGTGCTTCATTGCATTTGGAGTCCAAGGGCTGGGTGTAGTGGAGGGGGTTATATTCTGACTAAAATCCTTTTCAAATTAGAATCATCATATGTAGCTGGTTAATGGGATGCAGTACTCCTTCCTTTGTGTGGCTGGTCCAGCTTTGGGCCAAGGACCACCAGCACTGTCTGCTGATACCCTCTGTTGTCATGAACAAGGCCAGACATCACCGTGCACATATTTCTAGGCCAGTTGCTTTCTTCCCCTGGTTTCTGTGCTGTAGTCAGTATGTTTTGGAGACCCATCTGCGATCTTTATGGCTGCACATATTTATCCGAGTACTTTAAAGCATCTGGTAGAAATTGCAGCTGCCAGTTAATGTTTGTCTTCAATACCTTGGACACAGAAACACCCTTCTCCTTCCTCCCTCTACCACTGATTTTAACTTTGCAGGTATACAGATCCTGTGAATGGTGCCAGAAGAAGAGTTGGCGCATGTGGGCCTATTCCCTGTCCTGTGCTGGTCAACAGCAAATAAACTGCTTTGCCACCATGGCCATGGGGTTATCTGGAGCCAGAGGAGTCACCTCATGCCCCTGTGGCCTGTGCACTCCAGCTTAGTTTGCACAGCCCACTTGAAAGTTTGGACTGGAAACTGTGAGATGATGTGCATTATTCCATTTCCAGCCCCAGGCTCACAATCTCTGCTCTTTGATCTCACGATTTACCAACTGTGTACTTTTTTCAAATATGTCAAGAGTAAAGCAAATTCGTAATTCCATCTCATTTTTCTTTAGCAATTATACCACTGTGTGCTCAAGGTTATAAGTTACCAAGTTGAATTACAGACACAGTGTGTTTAGTTGGAAGTATCATCCTCAATAGATACTGCAGTTACTGTGCAATAATAACATACCTGTCACATCAGTAGGTAGGGAGCTGTAGCATTGTGGTTTAGTCTTTTTCATTGTGCTCCTTCTACCAGAACTTAGTGGGACAATTACATTAATCAAAACTGAGGCAAAGTTTGTGTTAATGGCAGACAACTGTACTCAAGCTTGAAATGCCATCTTGGTGTGTTTTAACATGTGCTTTACATGAAGTGAAGAACTGGAACTGTATCTGAAAGAATGAGTTCTGAATGAGCATAAGAGGCAAGTTCCTTTTTAATAAATGATATCCAAAAATCTGCTTTCTTCCCTTCAGAGCTTTGGATGCTTTGCTATCTTCATAGCTGGATCCCTGCTGCCCTCTAGGAATTTTTAATGAAACATTGTCACCATACCTGTATTGCAAGCTGGGGCTTCCTTTATTAGTGTTCAGTAATAATGTTATTGAAAATACTTCAGATTTCTACAGGGAGTGCTGAATTATCATATCTTATTTGTGTAAGACCTTCAGGAGTTCTGCAAAGCCTCCCTGTTACTGCAGTATTCCTTAAGGCACTGGCAAAGAAAGCAGAAAGTGACTTGGAATTTAAATATATTAATAATTAAATCAGCTTTTTCGTTCAGAGTAGAGGTTGTAGCATTGAACAACACTCAGTTTCAGATTTCCAGTAGAGAGATGGTGTGCAGCAAATCTGATAGAAATGTAATTTCTATTATTAGAAAGGTGTTCTGCCCTAAATAGCCCTTAGCAGGATATTTAGTAGGTGTTGGTCATAATGGGTCTATATGTCAAAGCAAATCCCAAACTGTTAAGGAAGTTTTATTGCAGACTGGCACTTTGTGCTTCTGACAGTGAGGATCAATATTGATGCCTCATCATCCTTCTTCCTCTCATAGGAAAGAATAAGTGGTATGACAACATTGTGTGGGATCTGGCCCTTGTTATGAAAATAGGGGATTAAGTAATTGTCTGTGGTTAATGAATGTAGCTTGGTTAGCTGGGATTAGTCCAGAGAGAAGTGCAATGAAAAGCCTAACCCTGAGCAACTGAGTATCCTGAAAGATCCATGGTAATTTAAGAGGTGGGAGAAACCCCATCACGATTGATGTGAGCATATGAAAGCACAGAGCATCAAACGTCAGACTGAGTCCCTTGAATTCCCCACACAGAACTGGCACGTGGACAGCAGGGCACAGCCTGGCTGTTGGCAGGGCCCATTCTCTCCATACATCCAGGCTTATCAGGGCAGCAGGAGACAGTGGGGAGATCACACGGTAGAGTTTGTGTGGTGCAAAGCTGAGGGATGCATCAGTTGCTTGTTTTCTAGCTCCAGTTTTTCAGTATTCATGCATGAAATAAGCTTGATGGTACCCAGGTGCTTCTCAGCAGGAGGGTTTTCTGGAACAGGTCCCAACACCGTGTACACGTGCAGGGGAACTGCAAGAGCTGGCTGCAGCATCTCCTCAGACTACTGGATGCATTTTCACAGTTAGGTAGTTAAATTCATTTTTACAGGTGATGAAAAAAAATCTGTTCATCTTTTATGAAGACCAAATGAGAAGTACTGCAGTATTTTCCATAAAATTGAAAAATTTTTGGAACAATGTTTTTGGTTCCAGTATATTCAGTTGTGCATTTTTTCATGACATGTTTACCATTGATATCATAGTTGTTTGAGAAAGAAACAGGAGAGAGATTTATGTTTTTATCATAAGTTAAAAATCAACTTGCAAAAGCCTGCTGTGAATAAGTTTGGACCAGTTTAACCCTGCTGTTCTCAGTGGAAATATTCCAAACTTGCACCTCATGTTTGGGTTAGAATTGGCTGATTGCTTGTTGTGTAGTACCATAATATATCTGTCATCCTATGTGATACAGAAAAGGTCTTGAGCCAGAAACACATTTCTATTTATATGTTGTAATCAATGAAGCAGTGATGTCTGAGGTGAAATAAGCAGCTTAAAGTCAAGCCTGGTGGAAGCTAATACAAATCCCTGTAGTGAAATTAGGGATTTAGTTTGCTATAGACTGATTTACATGAGGGATAATACTATCACCTACCCAGAGTTGGTAAAACACAGAATGAATTTACGCTTATTGCTTTTAATGGATGTCCTGAAAACTGTCTTGCATCTGACTCTTGCCTGTGAGGTTGTTACAGAGAGGGAATTTGTTTCTTCAGGAGCAGATTAATTCCCAGCACCTCTTTGAGCAGCTGGGACAAGTTCTTGGCAAGCCTCAAATCTAAGAGGAGCACCCTGGGCAGCCTCTGTGAGCAGAGCACGGTGTGGGGACTGGGTCACAGGGTCGCTGCAGCCACTGACCCTCCTGCAGTGGTGAGGTCTGTGCCCTACTGATTATTGCTCTTGTTTCTGTGTAATACTTTGGCATTTCCATCCCCAATTCCCCACATGGCAGTGTAGCATCAATGCAGTCTCTGGTTCGTGGGGAAGTGGATAGATTTGGGTGTATATCT
>VZRZ01007137.1:773641-796050 GCA_013398175.1 Climacteris rufus | reverse complement strand
TTTTTTTTTTTTTTTGTTTAAACCTTGAATTAACCTCATCATACGTCACTTCACCCAGCTCAGTAGTTGTCAACCCAGGCAGGTTCTCTGTTCCCGGCTTTCAGTTCACAGACTTGACCTGCCAGCATCACCTGGGACCTGCCCTTTCTCTGCCTTTGAGGCTGTGGATGGTGCTGTCATATCTCACACTCCTGAGTTCAGGGATTTTGAAAACCTCAGGTGCCTCCTGTGCCTTTCCACGGTTGTGTTTCAGCCCTGGCTGTGTTTTCAAGGGGAGTGCAAGGACCCAGGTCTGGTTAAGGGCACAGACACAAGTCTCAGCCCACTGCTGCTGGGCAGGTACAGCCTGCTGGAGTCCTCAAGTCTGTCCTTCGGGAGGCACTGGGGTCTAAATGCCATTTATTCCCGGTGCATAAGGAGCCAGATGCTTATCTTCCTGTGGCACATACCTGAGGCTTTTGTTCTTACAGAAGAAGTTAATGCTGCTCTGATAAGTGTCGCTCCCTCCTGTTGTGTGGCTGGTGCACCCCACCAGCCAGGGGGAGTCAGGAGGTTTGTTGATTCAGTGGCTCAGCTTTCCTGTTGAAACTGGATCCTGAAGCTGGGAATGGAATGGAGGTTCCCACTGAGCAACTGAGCTTGAAATGCCTCTGCTGTTACCCGGGCTTTCTGTTGTTGTTTGAGACTTTTTGTTTCTACTTTTATGAATCAAATAATTTTTCGCTTTGAGTTTCGAGCACGGACTGTATGAGTGTGGCGTGTTTACAGCATTATCAGCAGAGGATTTGGGCTGAGAATAACTCCATAACCACTTGCAGGATGTGGTTCATTCAGAAAGCAGCTTTTTTATATCAGTATCAATAACCATCTTATGCTCCTTGAAAACCGGTGTGTCAGTAAACTCCTGTTCTTGTGGTAGGCCAATGAAAAGTCTATGCTTACTTGATAGGGCTAAATTCTGCTTGTCTTGCTCTCTGTAAGCTCACGGACCATTCATGGAGTTTACCTTGATCAGCAGTTTAAGTAGCTCCTTATTTTCTCAAGTCATCACAAACACTGAAATATTCATAGACCTTTTAATTAAATATCTCTGATTATCCTTGGCCATTTGCAGATCACATGATAGAAAAAGTATTCAAATTGTGTGCAACAGTAGATAAAGGTCTCACCATCAGCCTGTATTGCAAATCCGTACATCAGCCTTGTTTTTCCAGTGCACTGATCTTTTGTTGGTGCCATGGGGAAAATGTACTGCCTACAGCAGTGTGTACAGGCAGGGTGCAGGGAGGACAAATGTCAGGTGCACAGGACAGTGATACACTTGCTGTTCATTAGGTACTGTTTCCAAATGCATTGTAATCTGAAATTGTATTGGTCTAACTGTCTGTGTTTTGACGAGTCTTTCATAAATTTCTAATGCAGTGAAGCTTCCAGGTCCTGGCCTTCACAAATGAACAAGTAAATTACTGGTTCCCAAAACCTGGCTGTGACACTTGGCAACTTCTCTGGTATCTCCGCTAAAAATGTCTTTCTGAACATTATTTGCTTTATGGAGTGCATGGTCAGAATCAGGAACTCCTTTATGTTTAAATTAACATCTCAGAGACTAAAGACAGAGGAAGGTGCTAAGAGGTGGGTTTGTGTGTAAGAAACATGTTTGGCTAGTTTGTTTGCTTGAGTTTTTTAAAAAAAGTCACTCTACACTTGCCCAGGTGAGAAAATGCAAGGTTTTCTTTCAGAACTTGAGCATTCTTCCTCCCCTTCCTGAATGCAGCCTGGGAACAATTTCCTTGTGGTTTGTCCTCAGAGCAGATTTGCTTTTTTCAGTGGTTGGCTCCTTCAAATCCCACAGTCTCCCTCAACTTGCTCCTTTCTACATTAAGGAGTTTGGCTTATACTTGATACTGTATGCACTAGGGTAAGTTCTATGGATAACATCTCATTCCTTTAAAAATCCACAAATGCACACACCCACAAAATACCCCACAAAGATGTTTTTAGATGACACCTACATTTGAATTACCAGACCTACATCTTAACCCCAAAATGAAGGTCTTCATTTCACTCAGCTGAACTGCTTGACCTCACTCTCTTACTGCATAGAATGTTGGACCACTGTAGTTTGTGATGCAAATGACACCAACCTACCAATTTCTTTCTAGGCCTATATATTGCGTAGGATTAGCATTTTATGCCAAGTGTAGTCTGCAAGCATAACTCTTCTTTAATGGAATTGCATATTGCAATCCCAACACTGGAATCAGTGTGCACCCCCTTTTCCTTCCACTGTGATTCCTGCACCTCTGTGCACACACCAGAAACCTTTCACTCTTGAGAAAGAGCCTCAATCATTCCATACTTGTTCTTGTCCAAGTAACAACTGTGTTTTCAGGGCTAAGAGTACCTTTAAAAATAATCATAATGACAGAATTTTAAGGCTGGAATGGCAGGTGACCCTAGTGGTAGGATAGCAAGCAGGCAGCTGATTTTGAGGATGCAGCCACCACCTTTCTTAAATTAACTGTTGCAAATTTAGTCTTGTGAGTTTACTATTGGATTGGGGTTTTTGTATGCAAGCAAGATTGTCCTGTGTGCAGTGAAGGCACTTCTGTCTTGCCATAGTAAGTGTCCTTCCAACTAATCAGATACCCATGCTGGGAACGAGATAAGATGTAATTTTATTTTGACTGCTTCCAAGGTCAGAGCTGTTGTTTGCATGGCTTCAAGCAGATTTGGTAGGCTGCTGATATCCATGTCTGTCTTCTTTTGATGATAAGCCTCCTTTGTCCCTTGGAGGGAGGGGAGAAACTGAGAGGCCAGCTGCAAAGAAACATGTGTTTTGCAGGGCACTACAGGTGAATTCTATGGATTTCAGAGCAAAAAGCTGTGGAGCTGCCTGGAAGGTTGCTTATGACCTAAGCTGCAGGCAGCATACAGCAGTAGTGCATTTTGAGCAGTGTTTCCCTGTTCCCAGATGTAAAACAGCCAAGGTCTCTGAGGGAACTATCCAGCTAGATTGGACAGAAGTGAGGGGCGAGGTGGGCTGTTTGCAAGGTCTGCAAAGCTTCCAGTGGTGTTCTGGGATTCTGGTGAACCATACTGTGATGGTGATGGGAAGTGATAGGAGCAGCCCATCATCTGGACAGAGAAGATTCAGTTGGGGAGCCCTGGAGGTGACAACAGGGGGTCTGTTCCATTGCCAAGCTAGCAAATGTGATATGTGTCTCTGGCCTCTACAGTAGTGTGGGTAGCAGTAAAAGGGCTCTCTTGGCACACACTAGGATACATTACTGAGCTGAGTGAGCACAGCCTGCTCTAGGATGGTTCTGAAGTGACTTGCTCTGCAGAAATGTTGTGCAGTGACTTCTTTTTCAGTGCCTTTAGAGAGGCCATGTGCGTGAAAGTCAGCTAAGAATTAACCATCTCCTGAAGGTGTGGGGCTGGCTGTTCCTGCAGCAGTCTCTGAGGTAAGTCTTAATAGTCACCAGCCCCTGACACAGCAGGTTTAATGCCTGGCTGTGGATTTTCCTCAGCTGTGTGCTTAAATACTGGTAGAGACTCAAGTGGGTCTGTTGGCATCCTGAGAACAGATGTGTTGCCTGGGAGGTTCAGTTTTGTTTCGTAGTGTCCCAGAGAAACTGAGTGTGTTTTGCAAACCAACTCTTGTTCAGAGGTTTTACTGAGGCAGCGTGCAGCTGCTTCTATAGGCTCAAAGCCTTATTTTAAAGCTTAGCAAAAGCAAATAAATGGACCTGTTGTTCAGACATGCCAGTGCTGCAGCTGCCCTGCACCGGCAGACAGCGAGGTGGAGTATTTCATGCAGGCTTCTATATACACTGAATGTGCTGGTCAGGTGGAGTTGGATGATGCTAATTTGCCCGTACCACATTGGGGTGTGCAGCGGCAGCACGCTGGTGTGTAGGTGATAGCATTATACCTTGTACAGTAAGGTGGAACAGTTACTTGATGAGCAGATCTGTTCCTCATCTGTTGTGTTATGGAGCTGTTCAAGGAGGTCTTCTGTGTTGCTGTGGGGAGGGGATTGCTGGGAGGAGAGACTCTTCTCCACATGCAGTATTGTGCCTCTCCTGATGCAGCATGAATGGGCTGTGTGGATCTGTTGGTCCTTCTGTGAGACATGGGGTTTTGTCTTGGGATAGGAGGATGTGCTGCAGTTGGTTGTTAGTTTTCAACATGCTTCTTTTTAGCCTGGGGAGAATAATACAGTGACAAAGTTAAACAGAGGGAATATTGCAAATGCTTGGGTTTATAGCGGACCTCAGTTAAATAGAGTTAATGGTTGGCTGTTCACATGTATGTATCTGGAGGGTTGTGCCAGAGTCATCCTGAGGGCCAGGTTTGCTGGATGGAGGATTCCAGGTGCTTTAGGTGCCTGGAGCCTAAACATGAAGTATCTAAGTACTGCTGTCACCCACTTCTTTCTTGGCTCATCCAGGGTATGCATGTCCTTGTCCAGTGACTCCTTGGAGCTGAAACTTGCATCCCATTATCCCATCTCCAGAGGTCACTCCTTAGATCCTGTCTTAGTGCAAACACAGCCTTTTGTGGCCTTAATAGCCTTGCAATTTATGGGTTACTACTTAATTTCTGTGAGGTCAGAATAATTAATCACATTAAAATAAAAAGGTGTCTAGACCTTGTATGGAAACAGAGTCTCTCTTCTAAACATGGAAATATCATTCCCCATTTTAGCAAAGAGTTCAGTTTTTGTCCTGAGGACTTGGGCTTCAGGAGCACCATGCAGTAGAAGACTTTTTCTTATTTATAGGTATCTTGGCTCTGGATGCCTCCAGTTTTGATGTTTGGATGAGTGTGTTGGGATTTTGCCCCACAAACAGGGTTTCATTCCTACCCACCCATTCATGTGTAGATGAACACCTTCATTTTATCACTGCATACTGGAGCAGAGCTATTGGACATGATACCTGTGTCCTGCTGAGAAACTGTTACTGAAAGAATTAACCTTTCAGTGACCCAGTCTCTGTGGCAACAAATTTGTCTCCCAGACCTAGGAGCGTGGTGTATATTTTAGTACAGCCGTGGAAGTTGCCCTAGAAGGTCAAGAGCAGAGATCTGTAGCTCAGTTACATGGCTAAGCAAAATCTATTTTAGGGAGAAAAGCTATTAAACTGCAGAAATCTTATTAGCAGTCCTAAATGGTAGACTTTGCAATTAGTTTTTTGGATTGCAATCTTGGTATGTTTGAATTCTTTAGATTTATTTGAGGCATTCTTCTGAGAATTGTGGCTACATGGTAGGAATGCATAGTGACATTTATTTTAATAAATTGGTTCATTACCACTAGATTTGTTTACTACTCTAATTGGATCATTGTATTTCCACTATCGTTTTGAATTAACTTACACTGTCCCCTCAGATCCTGCTGCCATTTTCTCTTCCATGGGATGTTGTCTCATTTATAATTATTTTATCAGCATTTAGACAGTGTTCCACGTCAGAATAATAAGCAGAATAAGGCAGAAGCATTTGTCCCTGTTTAGACTATCTGAAGGTCAGGAAAATGGCACAGCTTCTCCAAGATTCCAGAGTAAATCAGTAGCGAAGAGCTCTGAGACTGTGGAAAACAAGTTTTTCTATTCTATCCTGTAAATCATTATTGGAAAATTCACATGGCAATTGAGGCATACACAGCATAAGTACTGCAGTAACTGAGTCCTGGAGCAAAGGACCAACCTGGTCACTGGGGCACAGGGCTGAGTCTGTGAGCATTTGGGACTGTGTTAATCCAGTTGTTGATCTGTCAGTGTACTGTCAGCTGGAACACAAGTTATTTCTGTAAGTAGTCCAGGCCCCTAAGAAGGAAGGCTCATGGATTACTGCTGCCAGATGCCTTTCACGGCATTGATAGTTAATCCTTCATTAGAGGAGAAATCATCATGTTCTTTTATGTAAATTAAGTTTATTTACTCTGTGCATATCAGTTATAGAACAGATGAATCTGAATGTCCAAAGGGCAATTTCCCCACTCAGTTTCTATCCAAGGGCTAAACCTAATTCACTGGGAGTGATGCTGCATGAAAAGTGAGTCTAATCAGGAAGTGAAAAGAGTGAAATTCCAGAAAACACACCCCTCAGTAGGCTCAGGCAGAAACTCCATCCTACAGCAGGTCAGTGCAGTGTTTCTTAGAGAGTAGCAAGGATACAGGAATGACTTCTTCTGAAGCACTGTCCCTGAAATGTCACATAGGTATACCCAATGAGATTTTACTTGGCTCACTCAGGTAGAGCTAGCAGCCTGCCCACAGCCAGCACAGCTCTCACTGCAGCCTAGTTCTTGTGTTATGGACCCTGCTTTGTAGGTGGGGATTTTTAGCCTGGTTTGGGTTGCTTCCTCACATAGCCAGGTCACGTCTTTCTCCGTTTGTGGGTACTGTAGCAGCTGTAGCTGGAATAATATGGCTTCTTGTCTTTTTAGCAGAGTGTCCTTTGGTCATTCAGCTCACTTCTCATGCCATTCATTTTGAACAAGTCTTTTCTGCTCAAAAAAAAAAAACCTCCCAGCTACTGGGCTACCAAGCTTTAGTTTCTTGACTTCAGTGCTGTGTAGTCACAGAGTAATTTGCAGTGCTGGGCATCAGCTGATGTTGTATTTAATATATAAGGAACATGATGAGATAAACTGGCTGTGACCATCTGTCAATCTGCAAAAACTAAGTTGTAGTAAGTTTTAGTCTATTTCCCTGTTTAATTAGCCATAATCAACTTGAGTTTTTCTCTTTGTAAGATTTTATTATGGATTAAAAAGTTACTGTGTAGTTCTTCTGTGAATATTTGTGCTTTTAACTTCAAAATGTAGCATGTGTGATGGAAAGTGTATTCCTGTTCAGCTTGTGATCAAGAAATGTTTTTACCATAGAATAATCACAGGAGGAAACACAGAGAACACAGTTCCAGGGAATTTGCTTAAAGACTTGAATATTCAAAGTGACTTTGTATCCAATTTACTTTCTTGACAGTTTGGAAAGTGACGGGGAAGTATGTTTGCAAAGGATCACAGAGATGCTTTGAAGAGGAGTTCTTTGAAAATAAGTGAACTTTGCAATGCAGGTGCAACACATGGTTGGGTCTCATCTAAGCCTTCTCTTTCAAGTATTTTCCTTTGCTCTTTCATTTTTCATTCTAAAAACCTAAGCAGATGCTGGTATGTAGGAAAGTACTTCTGCATCCCTCAGCACTGGCTGAGCAGCCCTTCAGAGAAAGGTTTGATGAGACTGATTGCACTTCATCTGTGTGTAGGAGCAGAGAGACCCCTGAACTGCAGCCATTTGTTCACACAGGCTGTTCGAAGGCTGCTGTATGCTTATTATTGTTGGCTTTGGGCAAGGTAGAATTACAGTTTAGCTCTGTGTGAGTGTATAAAACAGTACCAAACTGAATGCTTCATTTTTGGAGAGAAAATTGCAAGGAGGAAGTGGTTTCAAACTGGGGGCTAAGTGCATTGAGTCTGATAGATTGGCCACAAAATTTGAGGAAGTTCTTTGGCATTTGTGAGAAGCGACTCCACTTGCAGTATGATAGGGAACTTTTCTTTGTCTGGCAGCTGCTGGCTCTGCCATAAAACGCTTGAAGTAACTTGAAGTGCTGTGTGAGGCTTACCTGGGATTTCTGGTCAGCTCTTGGGAGCACAGCTGTGCCCCTGCTTGGAATGTGCCATCCAAAAACACCCTGCTCTTGAGGGCAGCCTTCCTCTCTCCATGGTAAGTGCCTGGGTACACTCCAGAGGCACTCAGCTTGGATAAGCATCAGAGTTTGTGTCTGTCAGAAGACTTAACATGGGAAACCTTACAAGAGCTGGCTCTCTCACAGACTTTCTGATACTTGCCAGTTCAAGCTGTGCCACTGATACTGAGAGTCTTTCTAAGATACTCTGGTCACCTGTCCAAAAAATTGCTCAGGGTTTGGCAGCTACCATGTACAACATGATACAGGATCCTACGGTTCTCTCTGTATTTTGGATAGGTGATAAACCTTGGTAATGCATTTAGTAATCTTACTGGCAAGTATTTATCTCTTACTGACTTCTGTCTTACCATTTTTTTTTCCTTCTTGTTTTTATAGAAGTATCTTCTGCCATATATGCTGCATTGTTTAGGGACAGTTGCTTGCTGTGTCCGTGTTCAGCACACTTAAAGAAGTATTCCCTGCCCTCTGTAGGGAAATAACATCCCAAGTGAATAGTAACCTGTCAGTGAAGGACTTGGCTTTCTTTTGAATGTATAAACTTAGACTAAGCATAAGACAGAATTTTAAAGAATCCATCAAAAGAACCTAACTTCCTATTCAACAATTTTGTAGATTTCAACATAGCTAGGGGATCATGTTAAACTTAAGTGAAATCTTTTTGTCCAACTTTGTCTAACATTAGCATGCTCCTCTTTTATTCTGTGAGGACCTCAGAAAGTTCTGCCAGCTTCTATAGAGTGGCCTCAGTTTACAGTGCACGTGGTGGTTATGAACAGTACATTTTTCAAAGGAACCAATGGCAGTTAAATTCCTGTCTCCTGTTTTGTCAGCAGCAGGTATTTGTCACCATTAGGTCCTTATCCTAAGCTCGTGACTTTCTCCTGGTTAAGGCTTTGTGTTTCTCCAGAGGGTCAGTGATTACCTGGGGGATAGTTGCTGTCTCTTCAGTATTAGTGGCTGCTGAGTATGTGGCTTTGAAACCACTTAAGCCTGTGACTAGCTGAGCTCTAATCTTTGATAGGCTCTCTGTGAGTAGCCCAGTGAGGTACTTCCGAGTGAAAAGATTTCACAGAATACTCTGAGTTGGAAGGGACCCACAACATAAGAAGTAATAAACAAATTTCCTTTAAGCTGAACAGCTACTCTTGGAGTTAACACATAAAAATTCACTTGGGTCATTCTGTGCTCATGAATGAGAAGGGAAATGCGGACCATAACATGTCTCTGTGTCATAAATAGAACAAAGCTGAAAGGAGGTTTCTGTTCGTCCTGCTCTATTGCAAGGTATGGAGATGTACAGAACACTAATCTCTGTTTGTGCTTTGCAGATAACTGGTGTTTGATGGCTCTTTCCATGTGAAAGCTGTGCTTGAATTTGACATTTCAGAGACGGAAATGTCTAAAGGACTGGAGAGTTGCGCTGATAATTCATTAAGCGGCATGCTTTTATTTGAGTTGATATTGAATTGATATCCCAAAATAGTGCTGAGGCACAATGTTCCTGGAGATGGTTGATGTTAAATGAGCTGTGGAACAAATGTCCTGAACTGATGGCTGAAATCTCCCGCTACTTTAGATATGCAAGGTTGTCTTATGCTGAGACTTAATACTGTATTAGGTAATTGTTCTTGGCACATGTCAGTTAGCCCACATGCTTTATTAAATAACTTACTCTTGATTTTCTTACTAAACTGCTAAAACATGAATTTTCATTATTGAATAAGTGATGCTGCAATAAAATTACATGTATGCATAATGTATGCATGCTCATGTAGGATATTTGCATCCTTTTGGTTTTGTGTCTGTGCCCCAAAGAGTTAGTATTTTTATCTGTGATCGAATTTGAAGTCAGATATGAGCCGAAAGAACTGACTGCTCTCTGGAGAAATGAAGTATTTCTATGTTTGGGCCTAACTCAGTGCAGACTAGAAAGCACCATGTCCAGAAGTAGGGAGGAGTATGGTCAGTTCCTGATGGAGAAGGGAAACTGCTTTTCTTGGAAGCTATTAGAAAGACATTCTTTTCTGTCTGTTTATAAAATAATGGTCTGTAAAATTAGGAGGCATACAGTCTTCTCTGTGTTTGGGACGGATTCACTTGTCAGCAGTGGCCATAGGCCACTGTATGTGATAGAATTTTAAAGACTGTCTTGAGTTATGGCTTAGCCACAATTCACTGTCCTAGGATACTCGGTGGTTACCTCCCCATGAAAGTTCTTTTTGGCTGATCTCTCTAAAGAAATACCACATGACTTCAGCTGTTTTGTCCTGAGTTAATTCCCCACCTTGTGTTGTGCACACTAGAACATGTTTAGACTGATAACAGAGCATCTCGATTTTTACTTGCTGAAGGCTCAGGATATTCCATAGCCATGAGGAATGGAGAGCTTAATGAGTAGATGCTGAGAGCTGAAGTGAGAATGTGCTTTGAATGTTGTTCCTGTTAGTCTTTGAGGACAACCTCACTCTGACATCCTGGCTTTGCAGCCTGAAGTTCACATGCCAGTGTATATATAGGTAAGTCCTGCCAGTCCCTGGGTGAATTTACACTTGAGGACTTCCATTCAGGTATTGATCCTTCCTTTCTTAAAATCATCAGAAGTTTTAATTTCCTGCTAGATCAAATGCCATACAAATATGTGCTGTGGACCTGACCTTTCAGAAAAATCCATTTCAGGTTGAGTGTTTGCACTTCGATGCAATTCATGATGAGAGGCTGAAAAGCAAAGAAAGAATTTAGTAGCACAGGGCAGTCATTCCTCCATCAGCAATAGCTCCAGGATCTTGTTTTTTCCCAAAACAGAGTTCTCACAGTCAGATTATTTTAAAGCATCTTTCTACATGTTTGACTATGACTATACCAGCAAATGCATGGGGCTTTTTTCTCCTCTCTCCTTAAAGCAGAGGTGGACATGTGTTTGCAGAGATTTCCTCTAAAATCAACTTGAAGATCAGCTGAATTTCAAGTAACATGATGATGTAACATTTTGGTGTCCGACTTGAGACACTTCAAAGAAGATTCTTAAATGACAGTTATTTATCTCTAGATGTGTCATGTAGGGCAGAGAAAATATGTTTGCTATAATAATTTGTATTTATGCTTTTCTGTTAGAATAAATTAGCTACAGCAGGAAACAGCGAAGTCATCCACTGATTCTTTCACTACCACTGGTGTTTGACATTGTGACCCTGAAAATCCTCCCTTCATGGGTCATTGAAAAACTCCTGTTCTTCTTTCTATGGTATTTATTCTAGGAGGTCACACACGAGTTCTGCTGTCTGATAGGAACCAAGCTTTAGTTCAGAAAGCAAATCTCTCTTGCCTCTGTCTTCAGGAAACAAGCCCTGACAATCAGATATCTTTTGTGTGTACAGGTTTTAGCTAAAAAGTCACGGTAGGTTTTAATAGTTTCCGGCATTAGGCAAAACTCTGCTTTATTTTTACTTTCTTGAAATCAAAATTTCAGAGGAAAGCCCTTTATGGTTGAAGTTTTGAAAATAGGACATTGTAACAGCACTGTTCATGTATATAGACAAGTGTGGCATGCAATGGTTTTTCCTCTAACTTTGTCTGATTTTCTCTAATATTTTATATATCTCAAATCCTAGTAGTAATGAAGGATATAGAGGAGTGGATCTCTTATGGCCGATCTCTGGTTTTTTTTTTATTTATACTTTCCACATATTCCTAACCAAAAGGAAAAAAAAAAACAAAAGGCCCACGTGAAATTCCATTGCAAGTGGCAAGGAGTGAGAAGTCTGTTTGAAAAGTGATGATACTGGGTGTGTCTTTTGTGGATCCACCAAATTATTTATCTGCTTCCATGCACTAGGTGAAATTGTTTGTCAAGAGCAAGTAAAGTTACAGTAAATGCTTGGTCAGAATGTTTGCTGGGTTTCATGGTAGTGCCAGAGCCTGTGTTTAAGATATTTTCAATCACTTGGTCTCTTCTCTGTGGTGACCAGTGACAGGACTTGAGACAATGGTATTAAGCTGTGTCAGGGGAGGTTTAGCTTGGAATCTTTTCGTTAGGAAAAGATTCTTCACCCAGAGGGTGGTTGAAACAGGTTCTTCAGGGAAGTGATCACAGCACCAAGCCTGATAGGGTTCAAGAAACCTTTGAACAATGTTCTCAGACAAATGGTGTGATTTTGTGTGTTCTTCTGTGTAGAATCAGGAGTTGGGCTTGATGATCCTGGTGGTTCCCTTCCAACTCAGGATATTCTATGATTCTGAGGGTATAACTGCACTGGAGCAATTTCTATTCTATAAAAGTATAACGTGCATACTGTAAATCTGACCCTTTTTCCCTGATCCATCTGCTTCTAGGAGTCCCTCACCAGCCTTCACCACACCAGCAAGAAGAATGTGATGTATGGCTGAAAAAAAAAAGGAAAAGAAAAAAAAGGAAAAGAAAAAAAAATTTTTTTGCTGTTGTGTAGTCTCACAGAACTTCAGCATAAATAAAAGAAAGTGGAATCATTAATGGATGCAAAAGAATGTTACCAGCAACTCTTAAAACAGCTGAAAAGAACAACAATAGAACAGCAAAAATGCAGTTTAGACTGCATTTTATATCACAACAATGCTGACAACATTGAAAAATTCTGGAAAGCTGAAAACTATTAACAGTAAGGCAAAAGAAGCCTGCCTGACTTCTCCCTGGTACTGATTAACTGGGAAGGCAGTGATGTGTGCTCAGGCGCTGGTGAAGTGTAGGGCTGTGATGGGGTCCACAAAGCTTGATGGACTGTTATTGCAACCTGTAAACAAAATGTTCTGAGGAGTGTGCCTTGAGCAGGAAGAGAGATGAGATTTTTTTGCAGTGAGAATGGCATTGGGAAAGGGCAAGATATAAAAGTGAACTGTGCTGGTACCAACATTCTAGTGACAGGGAAAGGTGAAATGAACAGACTCTACAAAATAGGTAACACTTGGGATCTGTGGCCGAGGATGAGGTGGGGGACTGTGGAATCTCTTTGAAGCATAGCAGAAGCTCAAAGTAGGAATAAAGGAAGGGCTGCAAAAGTAGGGGTGAAGAATGAGACATGCCTGGAAATGCCTGGAAAGATTAAAGTGCTATGAAAAAATCAGAGCTCTTACATTGTACAAGGGATGATTTGAGTTCACTTCTCTTTTCCTCATTAAAGATCTGTTTCTGAGACAATTAAAACTGCTGATGAGCAAGCATCAGGTTTTTTGCTCAGGTATTTAAGCAATAATTACAGCTAAGCAGTACACAAAATGCTTAAATATGGCATTGCTTTTATGCTTTTATTGTGCAAAACACTGAGCTTATTCTTACAGACTATGATGCTGCAGTTGTAGCCCTGCAGCACAGAAGGGACCTACCTGTACAGAGCATTCATTGTGTTACACACGAGGAATCCATTTCCTGAGCCTGATTTCAGGTATTCAACAGCAGCTGGCTCAGTGCTTCATGAAAACAGCTCATTCTGCTGAAAAAGCCCTGCTGTCTTCCAGGCGTTCTGCAAGTGGGGAAATTGTGCTAGAGCACAATGCCCACCAGGGAATGTACTTGTGTTAGCAGTCTTTTGCCATTTAACACTTAAATTAGGCTGCAGCCTTTATGTTGAAAAGTTAATATACCCCCCTCAAAAAAAAAAAAATACAGCCATAGTGAAGAAAACTGGAGTTGAATATTATTAAAGCAAAAGATTGACTGGATAAGAGCAACAGAAAATTCTATTTAAAAGCAGTATCTTCATTACTGCCTTGTTCACAGGTACTTAATTCCCTTTCTAGGAAAATGCGTTAGTTTTTTGTGAAGAGAGAAATTAAATAATGCACCTGATGTGGTTTGGTAGTAGAAAATGGTGATTTTGACAGCTCTGTATTTCAAAGCTGAAATTTCTCGGTGGTGGTGGCATTGGTCAGTTAAAGCACATAGGTGATCCAAGCGTATCTCCAGCCACGGCTGTGTCCTGTGAGAGGACTAAGCAACCTTCAGCCAAACAACTGCAGCACATAGAACAGGACAGTCCTGGGAAATTGGAATTGTGCTTTATAATGTCTCCCTCAACCCAATCTGTCATCAAGGCTTTAGAGGTAATACAGCTGTGTAGTAGTATTCTTTTGACATGAGTTTTTGCATAATGATTAAGCACTTGGTTCTCCAGACTACTGTCTTTTTTGTAGTAAAAAAAAGAGGGCAGTGACTTCGACTGAGGCTATCTACTTCTTTCTTCATCTTGGATGAACTAAGGGCGGAGACTGTAAATTCTTGGTCAAATTTTACCTAGTCTGGAAGAACAAGAGCAGTTACCAGGCATGTGCAGAATAAAGAAGCTTTTAAGAATTATAAAATAAACAAAAAAAAAAAACAAAAAAAAAAAAAAACAAAAAAAAAAACACCCAAGCATACACAGAGCAAGTTTTGAGTAGCTTTGTCTCTTTCTTGTCTTCAAATCAGTCATGTGATATGCAGCAGTTGCTAAACTTTCAACACAGATTATTCTCGCTTGCTATGAAGAAACGTTCTCAATGAATCCTGGACTCAAAAAGACATTAAAATCTCATTAAAATGCAATTGCAGTCTGAAGCTTAGCTCTTTCCTTTGGGTTTGCAAATTTCAACTTGTGCTCTGACCAAGCTTTTTGCAGTTAGGTTTCTCCACTGTCCCAACTGGAATGAATGTAAGATGTTTTAGTGTTTAAACTCATCTGCTAGTTCCATGGCAATTTAAAGGATAAATTGTCCCATATCAGCTCAGTGCAGGAACCCGAATCATCCTTGAAAGGCACCCTCAAATGATTTTCATCAGACTCAAGATGCACAGGGTTCACGAATATAAGTGGTGGCCAGCAGAAGGGTTCTTATGTTTCAGTTAAGTCAGGCATAATTATAAGTTTAACAGCTGGGATGGAGTTTTTGGCTTACTTGAGGACAGATGTTGCCAGTGCTGGTGTATGGAAGACAGATGTGTGGATTTGAGCTGTCTTTTAGTAGCTCATCAGTGTGTCAAGTCAGACTTATGTGGTCAAGCAGCAGTGGTTAGTGTTGTGTTAGTCTTTCAATTGGGTAATCATAATTTCTGTTTTGTTCTTAAACAAGGAGTTTCATTAGGAAAAAAAAATGATAAGGTTGTTCATGTGATTCTCTGATATTCTGTCTCTACAACTTCCAGACATGATTTCTGCTTCAGATTAAAATGTCTGAATACAAATGCTTGCAAATGAAAATTTGTGAAATTCAGGTGTGGTTTTCCAGAGAAATAGATTAAGTATGTCACTTAGCGAGGAGTTCATTTGCTGCAGCAAAGGGGAAAATTCAAGAACACGAAGTGTAGTGGAAGAGTCATGAATTTTATCATAATTATTGGTGTTTTGCTTGTGAAGAAATAGTGACTGGAGTGCTGATCAAGAACGATAAGTTACACAGCTTTATGATCCACCTGAACAGAGCAAGTGTGCTGTGAGGTGATGAGTAGCCAGGAATTCATGTTTGAATACTATATGGAGGTGCATTTAGTGTATTCATCTAAAACATCAGAAGGCTAAAATTTTACTATTTAGCATTTTCCTTAGGAAACAAGTATAAAGCATCCAAGCAGGAGGATCTTGCTAAAGAAAACCCAGTGGGTTCTGTTGTAAGGCCAGTCTGTCTTTTATATTCTATCAGTCCCCAAGGTGTGAGAGTAAGGGTTTCAGAAACTGTGAGCTGAGGGAAAGGCTCAAGGGAGTGCAAAACTGTTTCACTTTGAAATAGGTCCCCGATTTTATTTTACTTTTTTTAATTGGTATGTGAATATTCTTGTAAGGTTGGCCATGATGTTCTCAGCTCAGAAAAAATCGGATTAATCCTAGTTTTTTGATGTTCCTCCTGGGAGAAAATGCTCTCAAACAGTTGGTATGAATTTAATCCTTTAGCATTCCATTCTCAAGAATGCTGGAACTACTGTTCACAGGAAATCCAAGATGTTTTTAAAAGGACAAAGGCAGTATTTCATTCAGAGTTCAGCCTGAGTACTTTGAGGTAGAGGAAAGGTGTTGGGTTAGACAGGAAGAGTCTGCAAAGTAGGAAAAACACCTTTCAGGACTGAATGCCAGAATGTCTGTGTGTTCTCATTTAACTGATGAGCAGTAAGAAGGTGGAGAGCTGTTGAGCCTGGTACTAAAGGAAACAATCCTCCCTAAGTGCAGTCTCTGCTGTCGGTGCCTCTCTGAGTGTGTGCTGTGGTGCTGCATGGGCAAGTGCAGCCTGGTCCCTGTCCTTTCCCCTGAAGAGTGGGTGTCTGCAGGAATTGGCCTCTCTGTATTTTAATTGTGGGTTTATTTTTTTGTTTATTTTATTTTCTGGTTAAAATCCCTGGGTGGTACTGGAGGTACCAGCAGCATCAGCGTGTGAGTCACCAAGCCCCTGAGCAGGCAGAATGGGAGCACCTGTATGGCTGTTATGGATAGATTTCTTCAGTAAATAAGAATTTATTTCTGCTGCTGCCAAGAAAATAAAGCAGATTAGGGTTTAGTTAGGGCTGCAGGAGTAACATTATGTGATGGTAAATTGTAGTTCTGAGATTCCAGACACTGTAGATCCAATTACTTTTGGCCATTTCCAGAGGCTGCAATATGCGGGATGTACGCATCAGTTGTGTAAACAGCAGCTTTTCATCTTGAACATGCAAGAGTCAGCTTCTTTGGTCAGGTAGACTGGGTTCTGCTCTTTCCAGCTCCTGTGACACCTGTCAAGTAACAAAGGGAAAAAGGTGGGGAAAAAGAGTGGAGTTCATATTCCAGCCCCTTGAGTTGGGTGTTCACAGCCAGGCCACAACACACAGGCTTAGGTGGAATGCCGGAAAGGAAATTTGAGAAGGCATAATCTGAAGCTGTAAAACAAATACAGATAAAACAGATTATGCTTTGCACATGAAAAAGAGTATGGATTCACATCTGCAATGGACTTCATGCTGAGCACTGTTTTCTAGTTGATGTACTTCATGCTGGAATCAGTGGTATGAATACATATCTGATTTTTGGAGATAGTGGTCTACTCATGCTTCATTATATTCATAACAATAGAATTAAAAGGGGGGCAAAAAAGTGGAAATGGAGATTTTAAGCCGTGTCATTCAGAAGTGTCCTGCAGACCTATGAAAGATTCAGAATGGTTTAATTCTATTTTTGTTTTTCTAATATTTCTTGTCTGAGGTGACTTCTTTCCCAAATCGTAGTGATTTCTTCTTGTCTGTCCCCCGATCTTGTTAATTTTGTATTTAAAATACAGCACCACTGCAAATTAATATTTGCAGTAAAACACAAATCCAAGTGCTATTCTATCCCAAAAACGCCTTTAATGAGGCTTTAGTTAATGAATGATAACTACATTAACACACAAGTAGGAGAACCCTGCAAGATTCAATATTGTGTTGTGAAAGAAAGGGATTGAATTACAAAGTAGATCCAAAATTCCTACAAAATGATGAATCTCCTTCTGTTAGGAAAGCTTCACTTTCTCATAAAAAGTTAATATAACCAAACATTATGCTCTCCTTCTTTGCAAAATCAGATTGATTGTGTATTGGCTGACTGGGTGTTTACCTGAGTTAAAGTACTGCTCTGGAATTCACACTGTAAATAAACTAGCTAGACTTCTGGGGTTAACCCACTCTACCTGGAGAACACCCTCCAATTTGTCATAACATGAGAACTCAGTAAATATTCCATAATCTGCTGAGCAAATATTACATAATCTGTTGAATTTAAATATGCAGGCTATTAAAAGAGTATGGATCAGTCTTCTTTTTATTCCTGGATCTGATATATATTTTGTGCGTACATATTTTTTGTTCCTTTTCATGTGGCACCTTACAGGATCCTAGTGCATTGAAAGGAAAAGAAGCTACAGTGCAGTATAAGACGAATACGTTTTTTTCAATTTTTATAAGCCACAAAAAGGACTCAATTGGGCACATGATTTTTCTCTATACTGTATTTATTGTTGCTGTGTTTAATACCTGTGACAATATATTGAGATTTTATGCTTGTATCTTTTATTTTTTTGTCTTTTCAGGGTGAGAACTCTAGATGATCTGTAAAACAGGCCAATTTAAGTAAACTGAAGACAGTCCTTATGTCTTAGGGAAAAAAAGTGGTGTTCTTTAGACTTTTAAACTGCGGTATAGTCTAAAATGAATTGTAGTTAAGATTGTTGCATTACCTGTTTGCATGCCTTTTTGGGGAACATACAGTGTATGGATGGCTATGTTGCCTTAGGTCTTATATTTTTCAAATTCTGTATTGGGTGGCGTGTATGCTTTATAGCTCGTTAGTTACTGTTCTCTACAGACATAACAGAGCCTCTCTGGACTCACCCTTCAAGGACACTTAGACTGCCCAGACCCAAGCTTCTAAAGCGGTGGGCGGGGGGGAGGGGGAAGGCGAACTGGGGGAGCTAGGGGGAAATTGCAAAGTTTTAATTGGTGAATTTTTGCTGATATGCAAATGGACCAAACCTATAAACGTAGAAACTCGCCGTCCATTTTGGGTGATGCCCCTGGGGGGCTTTGTCTGCCCTAAATGTACCTTTGAAGGCCTTTCGAATAAATACCCACCTTTTATTCCCTTACTCCTGCCTCGTCTCAGTTTTTGGGCTAGCCTTTTTCAGGCAACAGCTGTATTTTGACTGTAGAAAACCAGAGTCTCTGTTTACCTCCGGGTTCGAATTTAAGTTTTGATTAATGCTGTAAACTTTTAGAGTAAGTCTTTGGTAGAATCTGCCCGTGTGTGGCTTTCGCATTTATCAGGTTTCAGTTTAGTCCCCCTTTACAGTTGTGTGTCCTAATTCTGTAAAGCGTGGACTAGAGGAATAGGTTCGTTCAGAACAATTGTGCCAGGATTTTAAGCCCTTAAGAAATTTCTGTTTAGAAACCTAGCTGTTTCAATGGCCAGCACTAGACAGGGCACTCTGCCAGAGCAGTATTCCTGCTGTAATGAACAGAGATATTTACTTTAGATATGACTAGAGTGAAAAATGGGAATGTAAGAAGTTGGAAAGAGGTGCACGCAGGACTCACAGGATTTCTAGGTGCATTGCGTTTGTGCGTGAAGTACCCGTGCCTGCCCTTGGCTCAGTGGAAGGGCTTCAAAACGCTGCTCTGTTTCTGGAAGGGTTTTCCATTCTACACTGCTGGCAAGGTGGTTTACATCCCCACGTGCTCTTGCACCCTTTAGAATGGAGGTGAAACAGTACTACATATCTGAAAACCCAGAGCTGTGGCAAGCCAGGTTCTGGTTTTGACCTTTTTAGTGTGGGCCCACCCTTTAAAGAAGGGATAATAAGGCAGTGTGTTCCCTTTTAATCTAATCCTTGTCAGAACTATTCAAGGCAGCGAGGTTGTACTGTGTCATCTGCCTTCTCCTCAGATAGTCACAGCAACACTTGGGTATTCCAGTGTTATTGCCACGAATGTGGCACACTGTGTTCCTGGAAATAAGAATGGAGTCATCCTCACTTGTTCAAAGAACCCTTATCTGTCTCTGCATTTATTCTCTCCACCATGGTACAGTAACTGCTGCGAAATTGCCAGTGCATGTATCAAGTTACAGATTAGTGCAGGCCCCTGTGGTTCTTGGAACAGCATGGGGCTGTTTTTGTTTACTGATGACATTTATCCTCTCATTTCCTTTTGGAAGCATGACAGCTTCTCACTGTCTCATGGGGAATGTACTTAAAGGACCTTCTTTTCATGCCATGTCTGACAGCAAACACTGCACTGCACAGTATCCATGTCTGCCTGCTATGGAGCTCATGCTTCCAGCAGTCAGACTGGCAGGAGCTTGGCTGGGCAGAGAAGCAGAAGGGTTTCAAAGTGCACTTATCTTCTCTTGCAGGAGCAGACCGAGAGCGGATGACAGCTAATCATGAGACCTATCTTCTCATGGCGAGCACGCAGAATGACATGGAGGATTGGGTGAAATCCATCCGCAGGGTTATATGGGCGCCGTTTGGAGGAGGTGAGTCACTGAGGGAACATGCAGTGCTCACAAAGGCACATAAGGCTTCTCCTCTTGTCTCAGCCACAGCCAGAGTTTTGAAGTGAAAGGGGAGAATGGTCTAGATATTTCCAGAGAAGTGGAGTAAACCATGCAGAGGGCTCAATTAAAAGACTTTGAACTGTCTGGAACCACTTCCCTTGGTGAGAATAACACATGATAGTGTGAGGGGAAGTTTTCAGAAGATTGGTTTTGTATGAAATCAGCTTTTCTGCAGGAAGAGACAGGGTAATTCCTTTGGTCACCAGCTAAAAGTCTGTCCATGTATTTCATAAATGCCTGTTCGAAAAGCTGTCAGCTACTCTCCTATCAGTGACAGCTAAGACCAATAATAGTATTATATAAAGCTGTGCCTCAGAACATTAACACTAGCAGTATAGGGATTTGATTGGCATCTCCAGTAATTTCATCAGCACTGGACCAAAATTTATTGTTAGGAGTCTAGTTGTCTTTTTATGAAGCTTTCTTGTGTTGAATGGACTGCAAATTATTCTAATAATTTTCATCATTACTATTCTGGTGATAATGTCTCTATTATTATAATACAAGTATGATTGAGAAATTTGCACAAAATGTCTGCATCTTAATCAGACTGTTCCTTGGAGCTCTCAAATCTCTAAGTCTGGGGACAGAAATATTTTCCTACTGTGAAAGGGCATGGTATCAAAGGATTGGTCTGGTCTGCAGTTTGCTAGAAAAGTCAAGAGGGCAGGATTGTCTGTGCTGTTTTGTGACCAAGAAGTGCAGTTATCGCTGAAAACTCTGATTGCTGACTTCACATGCCTTTTTCTTAAGTGCCAGGTAGACCACAGGAAAGAGGAGGGAGAGAGACTGAAGGAAATTTTAAAGAAAACTTCTCTTGTAAACCACCCATCATCCTTGGTGCTTTGTTCAGGTCACAGAGTGCTTAGGAGAGGACTGTGGCCTCACTGGTGGGTTGCACTGAGGGTTTGGTGAGCTAGGGCCTGCCTGGCATCTCTGAAACATGTCTGCTTTCTCCTTGGCTTCTCCTAGGGCAATGTGACCATAGAAGGATGGTTTGAAGCAGTCGTCTCACTGGGATCTGGCCCTCTATGTTAAATAAGCTGGCACATGTTCTGAATCTGGGCATGTAGGTTGTATAAGAGAATGCTTTAAAAAAGAAAAAATCCCAACACATACAAAAAAAACCCCAAACCTCACAAGGTGAAAGGTTTGTCTTAAAAGGCATGAACTGCTGCAGGTGTATTGAGTTGGTTTGGGAAAGGGAAGGTAAGAGCAGCAGTCTTCTGTAGTTAGGCTAGGTAAGAAATCTGCTTTTTTATATAGCACAAAGATTACCCATCCCCAGCTTTCTCTTCGCAAAGCAGGCCTCATGTTGAGCTCCTTAGTTCTTCTACTCCAGTCCAGTAGCAGTATAAGCTGCTGTGACAGTAATAAATTTGGGGGCTTACCAGAAGTGGATTTTTCAAAGAATATCTTTGTGGATTTCTGCACTTGGCTTCCTGCACCACAGTATCTTTCTGTGGCAGATAATAAGGAAAGGCAGCCTTGCTGATGTTCTGCAAGTGGAGAAGTCTCTGCATGTCACAGGCGGGGAGCTGTGATTAGGTGACACTAAATTCTAGCCCAAGTCCATGCACAGAGCTACAAATAGAAACCAAATCTCTCAAGTCCTGACCCTGTGCTTTCTTCACCAGCTCCTCATTTGCTTTTATAGGGCAAGAGCTATTTCTGATTTGCAGCTGGGAATCCTTCCAGCCACCAAGAAAATTCTCAGGACACCATCATTGTTGTAGGAATGTTTAATGCCAATTACTCAGGGAAGCACCTCGCTGAGGGCTTTGCATGCTGATTTGCATAAAACTAGACTGGTGCAATCCTTGCACTACCTTTTCAATCCCTTTGCAGTTAAAACACTTCGAAGTATGTTCTTGTTTTTCCTTTAGTATTTCTTGAGCAAATATACTGACTCAGGGTTGTTTGTATCAGGAAGCAAACAGTTAACACCCCGGAAAGCACGAGAATAGATGGAACATAATTTAGGGTTTAGTGTTCATGAAGGAGTTTTGACTGTGATAACAAGGCAAAAGCAGTATCATGGGATGTGTCACCATTAAGAACTGTGTTTCTAGCATGTCCCCCATTTTATTAACTAGTTGATAGTCAGAGTTATCTCAACAAATATAAATCAGTCTTGTGTGTCTGAATGTCCAGACACACTTGTATTTTTATTATTCTTTGCTACATGCATGTTGCTACAGCTGCTGCAACAGTCTGACCCTTCTAAAGACAGGCACTTCTGCATTGTCTTAAGAGCCTGCCTTTATGGCCTGTGGCTGGTGAAGTGAAAAATCATTTTATATACTACAATACTTGTAAACAAGATAGAAAAAAGTTGCAGTCACATGATGATGACTAGCCAGTAACAAGTAATTACGTGCGACACAAAATTATTTCAGACAGCTAATTAATGAAAATGCTAGTTTTATATCAGCTTCCTAAATTGCAGTACTCAGTGGTAAACCACAATAGTCTAGTGTCACACTGGTCAAGTGCCACTTTGAGTAACTTGGAGTTTCTCGATCTTTTAAGCATTGTAAGCAAGCTGTGTGTGTGTGCAGTGGATGCGTTATAAGTCTTGGTGAACCACTAATATTTAAAGTTTGTCTGGCAGTGGGAGAGGACTCCTGG
>VZRZ01007137.1:723342-773569 GCA_013398175.1 Climacteris rufus | reverse complement strand
GGGGGGGGCAGGTGGGAATCTGCTAAGCTCATCAGAAACAGGTTGGTTTTTGTACCAAAAGAATAAGGTGACTGTGGAAAAAAAATCTGAAAGGGAAAATAAATGTAAATGAGGCCGGGCATGTAATGCCTGTTTGCACATGAAATTCCCTTCCTGATTAGATTTAAAAGGCAATTTTTTTACAGAGCCTGCAACTAAGGGGGAGGGAGGAGGCGAGAAGAAGGAGCATGAGCATTTTAGCAGGGGTAGCAGTGTAAGGTCTGGCACCTCCTGCAGGAGCCAGGCACAGCCTGCTGGCTCTCCCAGCTGCCGCACATGACGGGCGCCTGAAGTCCGCACAAAGTCACCCGGGGAGCCGCGACCCTGCGCTGCGGCGGCTCCGGCGCTGCCTCCCGCACCTGCTGCGCGCAGGCACCGAGCGCACCCGGGGCTGGGAGCCGGCACAGCATCCCCGGCCGCGGGCACGGATTCCTCGGCAGCTCCCGGGATCCTGCCGGCGAGGATGCGCCGCTGCCGCATCTGACGCGCCTCTCCCGGGAGAGCTCCTGCTAGTTGGGAGGCAGTAAAACAAGCGAGCAGCCCGTGAGAGCATCGCGTGAGGAGCTGGGTGTATTAGAGGACTTTTGAGAGGGATTTGGTATGGACACAGAGCCTTTCGGGCGAAGGGACTGTTATTTTTGCTTCTCGGGTGCAGAGAGCAAGGTGCCAGCAAGGAGTGTCATATCCCAGAGGATTCTTCAGTGGCCTTTTTGGTATTGTTCTTCTCTTTCCCCTTGCACGCCACAGAGTGCTGAGCTTTTCCTGTGGAATTAGAGTCTCTGCCACTCGGCCCCCTGTTCCAGCTGGGAGGAAGAGGTCTTTCTCCCCCTCCATCTGTGCAGGCAGTTCTGTTTGAATGGAAGACACATCTTTTTGCTGAAACTCTTTTGTTGTGACATTGCATAATAGGCAGTTGTCTCACCGCAGGAAATAAAAGAAACGAAAGGAAATAGATGGAAGGAAATTGTTCCCCAAAGCAAAACTGAAGCAGCGAAGAGAACATCAAAATCATTTCAAGCCCTACCCAAGATCTAGAAGACCACAAGCCTCCTAGCTCCAGAGGAAAATACACTCTTGTAAAAACTCCTCAGCAGTCAGTAACTATGAGCAATTGTGGTGTTTCGTCTGCGTGCTGCTGGTAAAGGAGAGCTTTGGAGGGACGTGGGGGCTCTGGCCTGTATGATGCCTGAAGACAGAAATGCTGGAGTCCGCAGCCCAGGTGCCTTAGCAGCAGCTCCCTTCATTCCTAAAACTACCTATAGGAGAATTAAGCGGTGTTTTAGTTTCCGCAAAGGTAGGTCTGCTCTGTCGCTGTGTTCTGCGTTGCTGCTGAAGCCATGGCTTCCGAGAAGTCAAGGGGGCTCTGTGTGCAGGGGCAGAGGAGAGCACCGAAACAAAAGGCAGTAAACAATGCAGATGCCAACATTCCACGAATGATTTATTTACTTCTTTGTTCATTAGTTTGTAGCTGGCCAGTGGATACTGTCTCCTCTACATAATAGCTCATGAATGCAGGAATGAGGTGGAATGAGACAAGGTTATTGCAGTGCCTCTGAGCAGAATTGAGTGAGAGCACTGGGGGAATCAGACCTGTGATCCTCTGAGTTGCCTATTTATCTGGTAGAACATCAGGAAAAAGAGTTTCTGTTTGCATTTTGTCCGTGTGGGAGGAGGGAGGGAGAAGAGAGGGAGCAAAGCAAGATGATAAATGTTCATCTGTGCAGAAGCCCGAGTCTTTGATTTCAGAGGTTTCTGATGGATTGAAGTGTAGCTCTACAGTGCACTGTCCTGGTGCAAGTGCTGCATTGCCACTTCATTGTGCTGCCCTGCAGCCTGCATTTGCCTTTTCACCTGCTGCATAGAGAGGTTTAAAGCCAGTTTTGTTCTGCATTGCACATACTCCTGTTGAAGCAGAGTGTGGCAATACTCAGGGAAAGAGGGCAAAGAGAAGGCTGGATTTCATGTCAGCTGAAAGCACTGGAAGGGAAACATGTCTGAGAAAGAGGTATGACAAGTGATGGTAAGGTGCCATGGCACTTGGGATAGATGGGGAGAAACTGTCTCCATGACAAGGAGAAAAAGTTTTTGTGGGCAACAGGAGGATATTAGTGCTGTCTTAAAAGCTCTGCTGGACTGAGAAATCCAAGGGAAAGAGCTAAATTGTCACACTGTTCTGAAGCACAAGAAATTATTTTACACGGGGCTTACACAAATTCCATCACCTTCTTCTCCTGCTCCTTCCTCAGCCGTTCCCCCATGCTGCCACTTGCCCTTTTGCAAGACCATGCAGCTCTTTGCTGCCAAGCCTCAGCAGTGATGTAGTGACATCATTGCTTTCGAGGGTTGTGTGAGCAGGCAGTCGGGGGCGATGTCTTGGAACGATGGATCAACCAGTGAGGGGCTTGCTGCAGAGCTGCTGCAGAGATCAGCTATCACCTGCAGCTGAGGCAGCTCTGGGAGCCGTTTGCCCCCTGAACCCCCCTCCCCAAGGCCCTTGGTTGCTGAAGTTCAGTCCTGCTGGAGACTAGCCAGGAGGATGTGCGTGTGTTTTGCATTTCAAGGTGTCGATGTAAATTAGAGCTGCCTGTGCCCCATTTATACCCTTAACTATTTGAGAAATGTTTGGAAGTTGAATAAAGGATTAACTGATAATTTTGCAGACAGCTGCCTTTGTGTCTGGGTACAGCCTTAGCTGCTCCAAGAAGAGCTTCAGCTGCTGATTCTTCCCCATATATTCTGATACAGAAACTCTCTGTGTCTAAAACTCACAGTGAAGCTGGAGCGCTTGGGGCAGAGGACAGAGTGATTGAGGTGATGCTGCTAGTTTGCTTTCCTCTATGTATCATTTGTTTCAGTTGCTTTCTTACATACATTTTCTGTCAAGAGTGTTGTCATAAGGCCCCTAGATAAGAGCTGCAGAATGCCAGGGGCATATCCCACTGAAGTCAACAGGAAGATGAACATTAACTGGACCCAGTCAAGCCTTTACTATGGTTGCACTGGCAAATTAGGCTAACTACACTTGTCTTAGTAATTGGTTTGCTGAATTATTGTAACTGTTTTGCACATTGTATATCTGAGTATAAAAAAAAGCCAAAACTAACCTTCTACAAACCTAGTCCATACTTGCATAAAGCAGATCAGTTAGTTCTAAGCTGTGTAACATGATGCAGAAAATAAAATTATCAGGGAAAACATTGGTTAGTCATGGGAAGAACTACAAGTGAATCATGACATTGTCATCTTCACCAATGATACCAGGTATAGAAGCTTTCCTGGAAATCCAGATCAAAGTTCCATTGGGATCGTCACCAAAAAATTAGATGTCAGACTTTTGTGGGAGTCATATCATAGGAGAAGTCACGTGTTCAGAGGGCAGCATCTGAATAGAGGCAGAGACAAGCATCTTTAAACTCCAGCTTGGAGAAGATGCTCTCTGTTTATGTATCACTACAGGAAACTCCTGAGAGAACATGCAGGGTAAGTGGAGAAAGCAGTATTTAAGGGTGGCGTGGAGTGGTGAGAACATTCAGTAACATGGGGAATTTGGGTGGGCAGAGTTTTGGAGGAGGAAGTGGCATTGGCTGTGGCCAGAGAAATAGTGGAGGCTCTGATGTGATCAATTGAGACAAGTTCCTGGTGATGTTTCCAAAATTGCCTTCTCTCCTTTGCTGTATCTAGTTCTGCTCTTATTTCAGAGTTGTTTTTCCTAAGCTGTTTTTCCTTTGGGTGTGCAGATCTTCTGAACTCCAGGGTGGGAGTTCATCTTGCCTTCTCTATTGCCAGCATCACACTGACTGTGGGGTAAGAGAAGGCTTGAAGGGAAGAAAATGATTCAGGCAGGAACAAAATCCTGCTACCACTGGTTTTGGTCTCCTGTGCATTACAAAATTCTGTAGAGAAGAAGAAAATATTCTGTCTTTGATCCACTCAAAACAGCACTTACTGCTGGAGAACATCTAAGCGGTAAGCTGATGTGAAATAATAATTTAAAATTCCGTATTAGGTGCTGTGTGGCCATGCCAGGCATTTCTTTGTGTTATTCCAGGACCTTTGTTCCCAGCTCTGCTGTTGAAAGCCATTCATCTGACCTGTTATTTTCTGTCAATGAATTACTGATGAAGAATTGAGAGCTGCTTAAAATTCACATCCAGATTCTAAACTGAGATCACTTTCTGTGACCTGAACTGACCCTTTCTGATCAGTACAGCCCATAAAACCAGAACTTGTTTTGGAAGCACCAGGATCCTTTGCTGCACGTTGGGAGAACACATGCACAGACGTGGGTAGTCCTTGAAAACATCAGCCCTCCGTGCTTTTTGCTGTTTGAGGCCTTCTGCCTCACTGAGTGTGTGTGCTGTGGTAGAGCTGGAGTGGCAGGTGGGCTTTTCCAAGTCATTCCTTATGGAGCAAGGTGGCAGAATGGCCACCTAGATTTTCCTTGTTTTTTCTTCCTGAATCAGAAGTCAATAGCCTTGAGGTGTGACCCCTGCCTGTGTTCAGTCAGCTAAGGAAATCATTGACTAGTAGCATTCTTAGATTTTCAAGCCATGCTTTGGCTGTGAATATGCACCATGAAAAACAGCACAGTGCTTTCACAACTCTTGAGTAGATGTATGCAGAATTTGCATATAGCACTGCAGTGTTTTCTGTAAGGTTTCTGGGTGCAAATCCAGTTTCTCAAAATGTTTACAAAACTTCTGCCACGGGAATGTTCTAGTTAATGAGTAACTGCTCAGCATGCCCTTTACTAGCATGTGATTTTCCTCTTTGATGTTATGCGGGATCTTGGCTTAATTGGATATAGCTTTAAAGACCTGCAAGGGCTCTCTGAAAAAGCAGTTCTGCTGATTAAATCTAATGACTGGTCAGAACTGGAATCTTATACATTTCCCTGCCTTCCACCAACTGTGGGGAAGCCAAGCCAATGCTATTCTGCATCTCATGATTTCTTGTTGATTTGTTTGTTTTCCCTCTGGCACCCTATCCCAAGGATAAACCAAGCCACAGGTCAGCTCTTGTGCATTTCTGGGTTTTGGAGACATTTAGGATGAGTACTTGAGTTTGGATTAAAACATGAGTTAATGAGGGCTCTCTTTTATTTCCTTCTCCAACAGAGATGTGCTTGTTTAGTTGCTGTAGTGGAAATTTACTTTTAATAAACAGCATTTGAAATAATCTCAGCGATTTTGGTTATGTTCTGGTCTCTATATTGGACTGTCTTTGCCTAGCTTCTCTATAAAGGAGGTACATGTAGTTACCAATTACATCTGATAGTGTTCATTTTCTCTGCCAAACACCAAGGAACTGCAGTTCTTCACAGGAATGCATTTGCTTCCCAATAGTCAACCTCTTAATGCTTGTAAACTGTTCATTTGCAATGTTTCTGTAGTAGGTAGTTGTGGCGTCTGAGGGGATAAAAGCATTAGAAAGGGGCAGTGGAAGAAGGGGCACCCTTCAGACACCAGCAGACACCAGAAGGATGATGAGCAAGGTAAAAGCTATGACAACATGATGTGGAAGCAGAGTTGTCATATTTCTGCCACTTCTGCCACTGTCAACAGAGTACCTTTGCCATAAGGCGTCAGCAGGTCTGTACCTTCAAGTCAGTATTTGTGCAGGCTTATCATGACTGATTCCTTTCATGGCCAAGTGCTGCCTGATGCAGTGTTCCACATTTGTTAGGTGGAGGAAATACTTCCTTTGGGGAACATCGGCCTACACTTTGACCAACACAAGCCTGCCTGGGATGAATTCCAATGCCAAACAAATTAGCAAATAGTGTTTAATTCTAGTTACAGGCATCTTAGTGCTTTATGGTTGCAACCTGATTTCATTTTGTGTTGTGATGCATCACCAGTTTATAATGTAGGAAGATTTTTTGCTCCTACTGCAAAGAATGCCTTTATTCTGATTTTATTCATTATCTATTAGATATACTTTGAAAACCAATTTTAATGTGAATTAAAAAAAAAAAAGGCAGCATCCAAAAATGTATTAATAGAAAGTGATGTGTTTAAACTGCAGTGTCATTATGAATAAGAGTTTCAAAGCACCCTGGTAGGTCTGAGAACTTTCTGCTGCAGATGTAACTTGCAATATGCACATTATTGATTAAAGGAAGTTAGCATGGTGAGAAGAAGGTATGGCCAGCAGGACAAAGCTTATTCCTGCTAATTACTCTGTCAGTGGGCATGAGTTGTAATTACACGTACATTGTAATTGTATAATTGAAATATCCTTTTGTATTTTGTTCACAAAGAGGCAAAAAGTTTTGTGTTTGAAACCATTGGATCTCGTGCTCTTGCAAGGAAGCTCAGGCTCTATGTTCATAGGGCAAACTGGAGCAGGATGGCCAAGTCCTATGGCTATGAATGAATAAACCCAGGGAAACAGCTCAGGGGAAGGGACCTGGGTGCCCTGGGGTACAGTAAGCTGGATATGAGCCAGCAGTGGACCTGGCAGCAAGGAATATTTGGCAGCAGTCTGGGCAGTATCAGCACAAGCAGAGCTAGCAGAAGGAGGGAAGTGATTGACCTCCTCTGCTTAATATTTCTTTGACCGTATTCCAAATATTGAGTCCTTTAACAAACAAAACTGAACCAAACAAAAAGATGTCAGAACCAGGAGGTGGAGAATAATACTAAAGGGAGTTGAGCAAAGGGTCACTGAGATGTTCAGGAGCTAGAACACGTCATTTGAGGAGAGACAGAGAAAGTGGGGCTTGTTCAGCTGGGAGAAGGGACAAACTGGGGTGCACTGAGCAGCACCCTTCTCATGTATTAAGAAGGACCTTGAAATCCCCAGACTTCTATAATCACACATATTCCTTACCTTTCAGTGGACCTTCCTCCTTAATTCCACTACTTTGAGAAGGAGGGTGTAGCAAATGGGAAGACTTGGGGATTTTCTTTGTGTTGACCAGCTGCAACTCTTAACTCCAACAACTGTAAGAAACTCATTGCATTAATACTCCCCCCATCCCCACAGGCGGTTAGGAAGGTTTGCAAGAATTGAGAAAACATACTTGACATACTTAACTCCTCTGCCAGCCTGAAGGACCCAAACTTTGTGGACAGTACATCAGTCAGTATTCTTCTAAGCTTGACTCACTCGGATATTTCAAAAATTCCATCTTTAACTGCTAATTGTTGGGCTTTGGGTTTTGTACTACATGAAAAATGAGCTAATAAAGAGTGACTGTGTGATATTCATTCCCCTTACCTACTGCTGGTTTTGGCATCCACAAGTGTGGGTACCATGGAAATCACAAAATACACTGCTCTGCATCTCAGATGTTCTGGATGTCTTAGTAGGACATCAGTTACTCTCTCCAGTTATTTCCTGTGCTGCAGTAACAGTAATTCCTTTTAAGTACAAACCCACGACCTTCAGTATGGTCAACTTGGTGCCCTACCATATGCAAGGCAACTGACCCCCCTACAACTGAGGTGCAAGTTACCTTTCCTTTAGAGGAAAAATGTACATATGTGCTTTGATCTGAATTGTAATCTATGGATGAATTATGTTTTGAGGTCAAAATCAAAAATTGTCTAGCTCAACTTTGGGCTTTCTTTAGTAAAAGCAAACCAAAACAACTCTGTTCTTCTTGCTGAATATTTTTAAACCAGCAGGAACTGTGTGCTCAGTGGAGGGCACAATTTGACTCACTGCCCTTTTTTTTTTTTGCTTCATAGCGTACATCATTGCAAAAGCAAAGTAGTCATTTGGTCTTTAATTTCTGATCATGACTGCATTAGAACTATTCATTGTCTTGCTATTTATAGAAATTGAATTGCCTTGCTTCAGCCTCAGTTCTGTTCAGCAAGTGGTGGTCTCAGGAGAGAGCTTCCAGCACAGATGACATGCCTGAACATTATTGTGTTGCTCTGCACTTTGAAAGGGAGAGGCAAAATAAGCTATAAAGAGTAGCTGTCTTTCCACTGCTAGCCTCAGATCAGGGCTGAAATTAATTCTGTCAAAAAACCTCCATGTTTTTCTGAGCTTAAGGACAAATGCAGGTTTCCTGCAGTTCATCTAATGTATTTCACCTTTGCATGTCAGGAACTTCTTTTCATACACAAAATTTATTGTTTCTAAAGCAGATGGTGGTGGTGCTGTTGGTAATACATTATAGGAATTATCATTGTCTATTTGAAGAAAAAATAATTTCATTTAGTAGGGACAAAATGCTGAGTTATGTTTATAAATCTTTCCCCCCCATGTGTGAAGATAATGTTTATATGTCTTTAGAGACTGATACAGGAAGTACTTAACTTTTTTATAGATAATTAGGCATTCACCCAAAAAGGTGGAGATATATATCACTTTTGAATCAGAAGTTTTGTGACAGAAAATCCAATTTGTGTTATATCTGTGTTGTTTGTGCCTGCGGTCTTGTAAATAATTTACAGTGTGTCATTTTAAATAATATTTTTGAGCATTGTTGTGAAATATGTCAGCACTGTATTTCCTTAAGAGTGTCAAAGGTGAAGTTGAGCATTTCATTCTTAAGAAAGGAGTAGGTTCGTTGTCCAGGCATTTCACTGACCTGCAAGTTGCATGGGTTGTAATAGAAGGCACGGACTCTTGAGATGTTTTTCTGATGCTCAGCCTCTTGAGATGTTTTTCTGATGCTCAGCCAAGTGAGACCTCTCTTTTTGGTGCAGGTATATTTGGGCAGAAGCTGGAAGACACTGTCCGGTACGAGAAGCGCTATGGGCACCGCCTGGCCCCCATGCTGGTGGAGCAGTGCGTGGATTTCATCCGACAGCGGGGGCTGAAGGAGGAAGGCCTTTTCCGACTGCCAGGCCAGGCTAATCTTGTCAAGGAGCTACAGGATGCATTTGACTGTGGAGAGAAGCCTTCTTTTGACAGGTAAAGCCCTCCAGCTGTTCCCCATCCCTAGAGCCTGGGCAGAACACGATGTGCTGGGCTGGCTGACCCACAGTGCTGTAAAACACATGGCAGCAACAGATAGAATGACATGGTTTTGTAGGTTTTTCTGTGTGTTTCCTATTACTGCTCTAAAAGGTCTTCTTTTTTGTTCTGACTTTGATGTTTGATTTCAAAGCATTTCTGGAGAATTCCCCTTTGTGAAAAGCTGGTTAGGAGAACTATTGCTAATGTTTTGGCTTAATCAAAAATATCTGGATTGCCTTGATCTTAATGTAATTTGAAATGCAGTGGTGGTGCTGGCATTTAGTCAGTTCCATAAAGGAAGAATTTCTCTTATCACCAATCTCAGTATGTTCTGTTGTCTATAGAACTGCCTGGAAGGGAAGTATACTTTCATGTATTCCTTTATAATTTTGAGCCTTTGGTCCTATAATAAAGGTCATTCTGACCATGAAAAACAAACCCATGTGGTCTTGAGGGTCCAGGTCCAATTTGTATTCCAATATTTATGTCGTTTTATGAAATTAATGAGAATTTCTGGGCCAAGGAAAACCTAGTCCTGTTCACACAGCTGTGCACGAGTTTAGTCTCCTGTAAGACTAATTTTTGTATTCTTTTCTGTAAGCATTGACAGCAGTACTCCACATACTCAGACTGTGCAGTCAGAGAAACAGAACCAGTGGATTATAAATGCCACACAGACTTCTTAACTCAGATCAGAATTAGTATGATGGTAATGAAATTCCAGTTAAAGGGATTGTTAAACAGTGGTTGTCCTCAGCATGTGCCCTAAGTAACATCCATAACACAGCTCCACACTGGCATTGGGACGCTTCACTCCAGTTGCGGGCCCAATGTGAATTAGCAGGAACAGGCAGATTGCATTTATTATGAGACCTTTGTCTGATAGCAGTCCAAGTAACAGGAAGGAAACTGTGGCTTGATCTTTTAGTGCAAAAGCATGCCATAATTTGAACCTGATTGCTGGAAATCATTTAGGTCCCTCCATTCTCTGTTCCTGTGAAGTGAGCAAATTCATTAAGCATGAAGGTTTGTGTATCAGATGCACAGAAGGCAGACACCTGTAATGCTCTTTCATCTCCAACAGTTCTCTCAGTCCTGACCTTCACTTTAAAAGGAAAGTCAAGAATTTATAATGCTCTGGGAAAAAAAAAAGTGACTTGTCTTCCTGTGAGCTTTATTAGTGTCTCATTTGAAGGTGAGTTAGGATAATTGATGAGTAAATGGCTTTATGGAGCCAGAGGACTATGGGAAGTGACAGTGTTTGCTGATAAATGGTTATGGCGTGCTCACTTAATGTTCAAATACCGTGTAGCTTATTTAAAAATGGTAAAGAAGCATCTATTGGGTACATTTTTCTTACTTGGACATTATGATAAATACTACTGATCATGTCTGTCTCTACTAAAGATATGCCAAACAGTAGGCAAATGGCAGAAACAAAAGGTTATTTTTTTTCTGTGCCTGTAAGCCAAATAATTGTGGAGGAAATGGTGAAGAAAACAAGCCACCCCTAAAGTGTGGGAAGATGATGTACTGAACACCCTACTGAGAGCTACAGCTTGAAGGAAGTGCACAAGTTCTAACTATTCAAATCAGATGAGACCAGGGCTCAGCCACATTAATTTTTTTTTTCTCAAGGTTATCTAGCAACATCTGTAGCACACACTAATGAGCCCCATGAACAGGTATGCTGGCTGAGCTTTAGCAGATGAAAAGGAGAAGAGATTTTACATGCTACTGCTGTGAAGAATGCACATAATTTCTACTCTGGCAATTAGAAACATCAGCAGGAGCTGCCTATAAATCGCTGGTCCTGCAGTTCTGCTTCTGAGGCTGGGAATTTATAGAACACTGACCTTGTACGTCCGCATGTCTGGTGCAGGGTACTTTTCCTGTTTACTTTCTCACTTTTTAGTTTGGAGAGGTGTGATTTAGGTGTAGCAGTGGTCCAGAAGTCAAGCAGACATAAACTCTTCTCTGGTCTCTGTGTTGTTTCCATTGGGCATGTGTTTTTTTCATCCAACTTTTTGTTCCATTTGTAAACTTCTGAGGTGAAGTTCATTTCACAGTGTTTATAGAGTACCTACCTATCTGATGACGTTGGTTTGGGGTAACTCTTCATTGTGCTGAACAGCAGCATGGTCCCCAGGTTTGATGCAACCTGTTGGGCAAGTTGAGCTCTTGGAAAGTGGCCACAGTATGACAAGTGCTGTAGAGAAAAAAATACATATACATCAGGCCTCCATGCTTAAAACTTTCTCTGATCCTCCAGATCCACTGTATTTAATCTGTACTTATATGTTGTATTATTATTAGCCAAAAGTTCTTAGTGTGAAATCTACCCAGGTTCTCTTTATTAATTCACTTTTTGCCAGTTCTCATACATCAGGAGTAATAAAGATTTTGCAGTTAGAGCAGAGCTGACATTTTTGTTCCTGGGACACAAAACACAAGGGAATACAGGTCACACTTCAGTAGTGGTGCTGGGTCACCAGCTCTGACTGGGAGAAAGACTCGCTGCTGTCATCAGTGTTGGAACTGAGACAAAGAGCTGATGTTTGAGGAATTTGCCATTTTTCCTGCTGACGTTTTCTCCATGTGTAAGTGCACCTAAGTCAAAAAAAGACTTTAGAACAAGTGAAGGTGCTTTGATATACGCGTGTAGGCTTGTGTATATTTTTGTGTGATAAGTTGTTATCCTCCTCCTCTTTATGCTTTCATGGCTGAATCAGTAGAATAACAAATAAACAATAATAAAATGTGGAATTAAAAGCAAAACCAAAGGTAAGATCATACAACCATGGCTAGTGCTCCTTTAAAATGTCATCTCTTTTTTAAGATGGTTGCACACCTTAAATCACCTTCCAGGTGCTGGTAGATGGGATTCAGAGGTACAGATCTGCTTTTTGGCCCAGAGTTCAGCTGCTGCCCATGGTTCTCTGGAGACCCTGCCCTTCTCCCCTCTTGCCTTCCTGTCTGCCCCCCTTTGGCAAGGAAGACCACAGAGCAAGCACAAGCAGAACAAATACAGCAAATTAGAAATAAGGAGGGAAACAGCTTTGCTCTAAAGCAAATGCAGCCATGTTTTGAAACATGAAACATCTCTGACAGATGGTTGCTCTCACGTGAGGTAGATACTCCAATACTGAAGTCAGTTATAAAAACACGGAGTGAGGCCAGGAAAAGTGAGAGAGTGGCAAAAACCTTCATGTATTAGTTTGATCTTAGTCTTATGGCTGGAATAAGGTATTGTGAAGAATTGTGTACGAGAATGGAACCAGTGTTTAAAATTTTTCCAACTTACAAAGTGAGGATACCCAGTATCTGATTGGAAACATCCATCACCCCAGGCTTCCTCCTGTGAAAACTGGAGCTTCATCATTTCTTGCAATATTGGAAAGGGGAGGTGCAGTTACTACAGCTAAAAACCACTGAGGCCTTTTGTGTGAAGAAAAAAACACCACCTCAAAATTGTGTGTCAGTTTAAAAACAAAAATCAATAAATACCTCACTCCCTCTGAATGTATCTGCACCTATTGTGAAATTTGCTTTAAGGAACTAACAGTGCAATTAGGCAATCACTCATGCTTGCTACTATTTGAAATATCCTTGGTATTTCCAGTACAGCTCCACCTCTGTGTAAAATTGCCCCCTCCAGGGAATCAATTTTCTTTGCCCTTGGGGTATTTGATTCTCTGTTCTTGTGTGGCTTATATTTTACTTATAAGGCCCCTCATCTCCTTTACAAGTCATACATTTGTAACGACAAAAAGTGAATTATGACCATTTGTGCTGTAAAATTAGCATAGAGAATATGGCACTGCAAAAGAAAAATAACATAAGGATTTGTTCTCCAATTTTTACCTAGGGGGGGTACAAAATTGGATTTCTGTTTTTATATTACCTCTTTCCATCTGCTGTTCGTCACCATTACTGCCAGATGACATGCGAGATAAGATTGCTCAGGGAGAAAAAATATTTGAAATGTCACTGAAACAAATATTAATAAAAAAATTAATATGATTGATGTATGTGGCTTGGGTTTTCATAACTATTACTGTTGTATGTAGTTTGAAAAGAAGAGTTTAAAAGTTACATAGCTCACCTGCCAGCATTTGTGTGTATGCACGAGAGAGAAGGAAAGCACGTAAATGCATATTTAGCAACACAAAAGCCCTATGGCATTCTCTTAGGCGTATGAATTCCTCTAAAGAAGGAAGAAAATGTTACTTACTGCTCTGGTTACCATTGCAGTCAGCTGAGAAAAAGGTATGTAAGTGGCAGTGTGTGATAGTTGGCAAATGGAAACTGTTATTCACTGGAGCCAAATAATCCAGAATGTAGAACTGGCATGTTCCTGTGCATTTAATCACTGGGATTGTCGAAGCAAAATAAGGCAATGATGAGGATGGTAGTGCTGTAATCTCCTCAAGGTGAGGAGGAGCACATGCACGATTTTTCTTCTCCTCCAGAGGCAAAGAGCACTTTAAAATTTTGGTAAATGCGAGAAATGGGACGTGTCTCAGTGGGGCTGCAGTCTGCATTGGCAGCTGTGCAGACAGCAAGTTAAAAACACTGGTTTTAAAAATTGTTCTTTGATTTCCAGATCTAGGCCTGTACATAAGAGTTTGTTTAGAAGCAGGTAGTTTCCCACAAAGAAGGGGTTTTATTTGCCTTCATACTGGCAAAGTGCAATAATCCCTAAAACTCCACATTTTTATGTGAAATGAAGTCTTTACTAGAAAGCTGGTTGCTGCCAAACACAAATGGCCTTAGGCATGTGAAAATTCCTGTTTGCTTCTGCCTGTTCCAGACTTTCTTCCCTGATCCTCTCAATCTGCTCATCAGCTATGCCTATGGACCCATTTCCATGTCGTTTCCAATTCCAGCCTTTTCTAACCAGCTAACAGAAACAACCTCTGCACATGGCACAACTTAAAAACCTAGTCTAGCAATTAAATACACATTAGGAGACACATCCAGTGTGATGCAAGGGTCATTAAATCAGTTTAATTGGTGTCCTGTTGTGTTTTAGTTGCTTTTGGTGTCCTCAGAGTGTTTTTAGTTATTGGCAGCGATGATCATTTGTAGTTACTTTGCATGAATTTCAGTTTCAGAAATGGTTGGTTTGTCAGCTGTGATTTAATTTTAGAAAAAATAAGAAAAAAAAAGGCAGCCACTTTTTTTTTCCAATGACAAAGGACTTCACAGACAGACGTAGTCACCTTTAAGAAAAGATTATTGTTATTATGTGGAAGGTGTGAGTGTTTTTTGGTTTTTTTCAAGAATTCTTACCTGGGTTGCAAAATTTGTGGCTTTCTCTACCAGTAAACAAGAACAGGTATTTTATTTGTGGTGGTTTTCCATGTTCTATGTATGCTTGAAGTCCCTGAAAATTTCTGGAGAAACTTAACAGCTTTTCTGAACAATCTGTCAAGAGATAAAATAATTGTCAGCACTTTCACTGGAGCCGGCAGATCTTTTACCTAGTGGGAACCCATCCTTTTCTTAGACCTCTGCCCACCTTACCTGAAAGCACTTGTGTTTCTTTTTAAGGATCTTTATTTTTCTAAGTAATTTTTAACATCCTTCCCCATAGAGTTTGTCTTTTTCTTTGTCCTAAACTGCTGTCTTCACTGCTCTTTTTAAAGCCTGTATACACTGAATAAATTGGCTGCTGTTACAATTACTGCAGTGAATGTCTAGCTTGGAAGTAGAGTCTGCCATTTTTCAGTATTCCTTGTGGACTCTAGAAGGTAGCATGCATTGTAAAAATGGTGAGCTCAAGAATAAAACAGCAGAATATATGTGGTGTATTTCTCTGCCTAAACCAAAAATCAAGAGTTGATACCAGTTGTTAACTTAAACTAGAGCCAGACTTTGCAGCGGCAAGGAGAGGAGGAGACATCTCAGGGCTTAAAATGGTAAGTGTTTTCATATATATGTTTCACAAGTTGTAGGCAGAATTTAATCTAGTACTTGGCTGGGGAACAGGACTGCTTGTACTAGATATTCATTATATAGGAAAATTATATAGAGTAATGCTTTGGAGATAGTCATATAGGGGAAGAAAGAAGTTAACCTGACCTTTGAGTTTTTGGACCAAAGCCTGACTCCCCAAATCAGTCATACCGATTCACAAACTCTAATGTTCTTCTTTGTTTTATTACCAGGACTCCTAAATTGAATTATAGCCTCACAGCTTGTTGTTCCCTACTGTTTGTTCTTTATGCAAACTGTTTATGTGTCATCATGATCTAGAGCTATTTTTGGCACAGCATTAATCTTTTTGTAATGTGACCTTGCCTTGTTAATACTTCCTCTCAGAGAGTTTATGAGGGGCTTGTTGGCTTTGTGCTCTGAAGCGCTGACTCCAGCTCTCTGAGCGCGCTGTCTGCCTGTCTGAGGGTGAGGGTTATGCCTGTGTTTCTGGTGACCTGCTGGGCCTCAGTGATATTGTTTATGATAGAGGGAGTGAAAAACTCCAGGCAGTGTAATTGGTCTGACAGCCACTTCCACGGTGTCTGTGGGATCACAAAGGAAACTGCTGTCAAAACAGCAACGCCAGGAGAGATATTAATGACAATGTTCAGATGAATGGGGCTTTGAACATGGGCAGCCTGATGACTAAGGAGAGGCTGGGATGCATTTGCATTCGTCATGCCTTTGCATGAACAGTGGTGGAGAGGGGGGATGCTCCTTTGGAAATACCAACAGTAAAGCAGTATTAATATTTAGGTGAGATAAGTCATCTTTCTCAGACTTCCCACCACAACGTGCTGAAGTAGACTGGTTTTCAGCTTGCTGGTGCTTTTTGTGTTACATTCAATTTCCTGCTTTGTGCTTTGTCATTCTCATTTCAAGCTCATAATTGCGCACTTGGAGAAAGTTTGCCTCAGTTAATGAGAGTTGTTCCAATTAAGATAACAGACAATTTTCTGCTGGAATTGACATACTGTATTTTAATATATTTTAATGAATACTTCTAATCATGTTAATTATGAATGTGTAATCATGAAACACTTTGATATTACACAGTCAGATAGCAAAAGAAATGTGAAGATAGGTATAATCATTAAATTTCTGTAGCTGTAATGATCCTAGAATGTAAGGCCAGTGCTGAAGGGGGGAAATTCTGCCTTGTCTTAAACTGATCAGTTCTAACTGGAAGAAGTCCATGAGGAAAAGGTCTTCTGCAGGCCTACAAAGATTCATGTCTTAAAAACTACACAAATTGTCCTCAAGGCGGATATATAAATGCTGTTGGTTGGCTTAGACTGTGGATGGAACACAGCAGATTGAAAAGAGAAACAAATGCTCCCAATCCTCCAGGGAGCTTGCAGTTCAGCACTTCTTTGAAACCCGCAGCTGTCCTCTGTGGCTGAGATGTGCTTAGTGGTATTTGTGGACTGAAACACCTAAATACAGATGGATTAGGACTGGAGTCTCCCATTTTAAAATTTTCCTCTGTAATTTAAATCAAAAGGTGAAAAAAACTAATACTAGACTGCAAGGTCTAACCAAGTCTCAGATTCTATGAAACACTCTTTTAGTTACATTATTACAAAAATATCGACATTTTTATACCCATAGTTGCACTCAAAGAAGAAAGTTACTAGCTTTTGTCTAAATGTTGCTAAATAGAATGTCAAAATCCAATTCTTAAAGAGCTTGGCAGGCAGTATGTCTGTGTATGTATATTTGCTTATGCTGCCAAAATCTGTATGGCAATTTCTGTACAGATAGATTAAGTCCTAAGAAGTGGTCCAGTACAGTTTAGGGAAAAAAACATAACAAAACAAATGTTCCAAAATCTTATTTTGCAACCCCACCATCTTGTGGCAGTCTGTGGTACTGCCTTACAAAATAATAATACTAATAAAAAATTCGTTTAAAGTATTTCATGTGTCCCCCATCTACTAATTGCAACCTGGGTTTCTAATCCCACTTTATAAAACACCTTTCTGTGTACTCATAATACAGCATGTGCTTCAGGAGTTTATTTTGAGAGCATGCTTCTTCTGTTTCCTTCCTCCTCAGCATCCTGCCTTCCCATTTCTCTCTCAGTTCTTCCTTGGCAGAGCCACAATCTTTGGTTCTCGCAGTGATCATCTATCAGTACTTTACACTGAAAGAAGAAAGTGTATAAATTGTGCTCATTTTCAGGGCTTTTGTCCCCTTCTTCAGCCTTTTTATCCTCCAGCTTCTGTGCCCTCAAGGAGCAAATATTTTACACCAAGAATTGGTGTACAATTATTCTTATGTATTATGTGCAGCATGATCCTGGCAGTCCAAAGAAGGGAAGGTGTTGCTGCTTAATCCCCTTACCAAGAGGCTTGTGTGCCAACTTTCAACTGTTCTTTACTAGTTGCCCTCGCTTAAAGGTTTGATTCTAGTATTTTGAAAAGACCTCTCCAGTTTTAGGCAAATACTCTGAAAAGATGTAGTTCACTTCCTCAGCAAGGTCTGAGGAGTTTCCTTGTTTAAATGACAAAAATAATAATAATATAATCTTCAGAAAGGTGATAAATGCTGAGCAACCAGAGTTAATTTCTCTGCAGATGGTCTCTGCTCCCTTCCCCATGGCACTTCAGGGCCTGTCCTAGGGCTGCCAGTTCACATTTGGTCTCTGTAGCTGCTACTTTCCTTGTCAAGGAGGGCTTCATTTGATTTAGTTGGCATCTGGATTGGGAATAGGTAGAACAGAAATTTTAGAGGCCAAATTTGAGCTAATACTGGAAATGTTATCCAAGTGTACAATCATACCTAGTTTCAGGGTTAGTAGTTCCCCATATTTGTTATAGATGCATCCAGAAAGCGTGGTGAATTCAATCTGGATTCAATCCTCTACAACAGAGGACTGCAATTAAGAGATTAGAATATGAACTTGCTTTTAAAAAGTGGATTTGCATTAGCGCTTTATAGCGTTTCTCTAGAAAACTCTTCTTTGGAATTTGGGCTGGGAATTATTCATGACTGAAGTAGAAATGTTTTCTGCAAATTCATTTTGAGGCAATTGATGGTGGTGATCATTTAAATATATACAGTGCTTTATCATCTCTCTTCTTTTGTTTTGACATACCATACCACATAACTCTAAGGTTGTTCCCACCATTCTCGTTAAGATTTAACTCAGTAAAAGCCATTACTGTTTTAACAGATTATTCCAAAACAATGATTAACATACCTCTAGCAAAGCTTAAGTACACCAAATACCAATGGTTGCCTGTGTGAGTTTAAAAAATATTCCATGTGTGAAGTCTTCAAAGAAAAAGAAAATGCATTATAATGCACATTGTAGGAATGTTTCTTATTAATGAAATGGGCAAAAATTAGTCTCTGCTTTTTTGATTTTTCAGAAATCAGGGGGGAAGATAGCAGCTTGCAGCATAACTCTTTATCTGAACCAGGGAAAGCACGTAGAACATTCCAATAAGGATTTGAATAAATGCCTGAATAGCTAAACCCAGGGATGGAGTCAGACATAATGCAAGAGAGATTTCTTCAGGCTAACTTGAGCCTTATATCTAACTTCTACTTACTTATTTTTGGATAAGTAGTCCTAAATGACCAGAGTGTAACTACATGAAAGCAAGTGTGATTGCATACTCTGAACTTGTGATTTTGATCCTTCTCCCCATGTTCTTCCTCTTAGTATGCCTGATAAAAAGCCAAGGCTCCTACTAGCTGTATCCAAAAACCCTTAAGTTTCTGCAAATGCAGTTCTGGGCAAGCACATGTCATATCAAGTCCTCGACTGTCAGCCCTGTAACGTTACCTGTTGTGCTAGCATTCAGCCATTTTCTGTTTGCTGCCTTAGCTTACTTGGTACAGGATAGAGATAAAACTCATTTCCCAGGGATTTATGGTTCTGAGTGTAAAGTATATCCAGGTTTTCAGTGTAAGAATACAGCTACAAGGCACAGTAGTCATTCTGTGGGAGCCCATAGGAAAAGGATGCATGTCAGGGGAAGAGCTGTAATTCCAATAGGCAGACTTCAACTAAACACTTCTGGAATACATGGTTTCCTTTAAAACCTGCTTTCTTGATCCTGATACCAGAGTGTTATGAATATGAGAGACTTTAAATGGGTTTTATTCTCTTGGAGTAGCCTGCACTCCAAAACCACCTATTCTCTCTGGTTCTTTAGTTATGATTGATCAGGATTATTACAACATGGATTGATTTATTGTAATAGTCACAAGAAAACACATATGAGACCAGAATTTAAGCAAAACTTCTTACTACACAGGATAAACAAAAAGATACTACCAGTAGAATAAATAGTGCACAATAATAAAGGTACCTATAGCAAAGAAATAGTAAGGTTAGGAATTAATGTACTTGCCAATTCCTTTCTCTCAACTTCTAGAAGAGAAGCACACATACGACATCCTGGCATTTAAAGTATGTCGGAGACAACAGTTTGTGCACTTCAAGAAGTAACCAAACTGCTGTCTGGTTTTTGAAGTTTACAGTGCTCTTTTATATCGTAAAATCCTTGTGTCTGTCAGTCGCTTATCTTGGATATTCTGCCTTCCCAGCAAAGAGCTCGCAGCTGGCACCAAAAATTTTAGGGGAAGGTCTTCCCCTAATCTGTGTATCAGCAGATAAGATTTGGCAGCAGAGAGGGGGCTTACACGGTCCTGCCACACAGAGGAGGTGGTAATACAGTGGAATTGAGACATGCTGGGCATGTTTTTGGAGCTGGGGCCTTTTCTAGTAGGAGAGTAATCCCCACTGTGCAAATGTAATGCCTGGTTTCTGACTCAGGTGAAAATAAAAAGCATCATTTAGGTTGGATTTTGCATGTCTGAAGGGAGATGCTTGTCAATGAGAGCCAGGATAGTCTCAGTACCTGTGGCTGCAAAAAGGGCCTTATGTGTAATTATTTATGGTAATTAATCACCAGAGTTGACAGACAATTGCCTGTGGCTATCCTAAATTCTCTATAGCACAAAAATGCCATCAAAAACTAGATTATAGATGGGATCTGTAAAATACACTGCTGATGAGCAAAATCTGGGGTGACAGTGGAAAAGCAGCAGTTTTTAGCTTGTCAGTCTCACAGTATCATCCTGATTCACATTAATGACTTCTTGTATCCCCTCCTGCAGCAATACAGATGTGCACACAGTGGCTTCACTGCTGAAGCTGTACCTTAGGGAGCTCCCGGAGCCGGTCATACCATACGCAAAATATGAAGATTTTCTTTCCTGTGCCAAAATGCTCAGCAAGGAGGAAGAAACGGTGAGTTGGTAACTTCAGTAAAATGAAATAAAAGGCTGCTCCAATTTTCAGGAGGAGAGAAGCTGGTGATTGTCCTAATTTAAATGTGCATCTATTAATTGAAGCAGTTTTTATATGAAAATTGTTGCCACCTGTTGCATAACCTTAGTGGTATTTATTGCATGCCACTGAATCCAGTTCAAGTAAACAGCATTGTAGTCAATAGCTTCCATTTTGCATGGAAGACACTTATATTTTTGTGGATTATACTCTGAATTACAAAAAGAAGGGTCTTGATGCTTGATGTTCAACTCTTGCTGCTAAATCAGAAGTAATTTATTAGTCTGAATGTAGTATGGAGCAGAAGTGGGTAAAATAAGCATGTAGTTTTTCGTAGGAAATGGCAGCTACTTCAAACCAGAACTGTTCCTGGAAGCCTCAGCCTTGTTATCAGCAGGAGGAATGGAGCTGCTGGTCAATAAAAGAGTGAAAGAAAAAGAGAAGACATGATGAAACAAAGATATTTATTTTCTTGTTTATTTTTTTCCAGAGCTAATCCTTGTTAGCCAAATCCAAAATGGGTTCTACAAGCTGTTCCTGATAACAACCTGTATTTTAACACTGCAGTTTCAGTGATGTGTTTGTTGTCTTATAATTGGAATTGCTGACTTTTTTTTTTAATCTCTGATAAAATATTTTAAAACTTTGCCTACTTACTCATTTTTTTTTCCTTAAACCACTTAAAGGGCCTGAAGGAACTGGTGAAGCAAGTGAAGAGCCTGCCAGCTGTCAATTATAATCTGCTGAAATACATCTGTAGGTAAGTCCTCTTGCAAGAATATCACAATGGTATTTATAAGTTTGAGCTCACAGACAAACCTGTCTGTCTATGTGCCCTGAAGGAAAAACTACTCACAGTTGGGAGGCCTGCTGAACTCAAGTGAAGGCACTAAAACTGTAGGTTTACTGCATGACTAATTAGTAATTTGCTCTATCAAGGTGCATAGTTATGACTTTTCTTTAATAAGCAAGCTGCACTCTGCAAGGAGTGCAAGAAAGCAGAAGTTAATACATTGTCCTCTTGGTTTACCCATTTCTAACTACAGTTCCTGGCCTTGGCAGTGCTCTCCTAAGTGCGCAGCCTTGAAAACTGTGTATGTCTTGTAGTACAGAAAATAGTTTTGGGAATACACCTAAGATCTTAAAAAATGTTATACATGCAATTTGTGAATTTATAGAAATTTCCCAGCATAAAAAATCCCTATCTAAAATAATATAAACTTTTTTAAAATTGAAAGTTTGCATTTTTATTGTATTTTGCGAAGTATGCAGTTGATTAAAAATGCTGGACAGAGTTACCATTTTCAACAGAGTTACCTTGTGGTCAGTCCAGACTGAGATTGAGATTTTTTTATCAGTGTATCATGTTGAAGAAAATCGAAAGAAGTTGAAGACAATGGCCTTAAGCTTTCAATATGTCCCATGATGATTTGGAATACAATAATTAAACTATGTTAAGAAACAATGAAATGCTTTGACTTTTTTTTTTTTTATTTCCTTTTTATGTGTTTCTTAAGGACCTCTTTCTTCCCTACAGATTCCTTGATGAAGTCCAGTCATATTCAGGTGTAAATAAAATGAGTGTGCAAAATCTGGCTACTGTTTTTGGCCCCAACATCCTTCGCCCCAAAGTGGAAGATCCTCTGACTATCATGGAGGGTGAGCTTACTGTACATACCTTTTAATAGAAAAGAAGAAACGTCTTTAGGTTTATTAGCAGCATGTGTAGTATGTGCAAGAAGTTCCATGTATCTGTTCTATAGACACAGAAGTTTTCAGCCTGAGTTAGCTTTTGGGTTAAATCTTGCAGGTTACTGTGAAAGGTACTGAAACATGCAGCTTTGCAAACCAGCTTTGCAAACCAACTTTGCATGAGATGGTTCTGCCCTGGCAACTTCACCAAACATGTACCTTCTCTCTCCAAACTTCCTGCAAACATGGCATGTTCTTACTCAGCACGTGCAGTTGGAGTGCAGTTAATATTTCACCTGTGGTTCTGGAGGATGAGACAAGCACAGGTTCACACTGCAGTGACCCGTGTAGAACCCCCATGAGGCAGTTGTGTATTACATGCCTTCTTGAACAACAGCAGTCAATTTGCCAGCTGCATTCTCTTACTTACAGTCATGGTCAGCTGTAGCATTTTGCTGTGATTAAGATAAAAATATGGATGTGACAATCTCCTCCTATAACTTCCTTCTAGACTTTGTGACTTTAATTCTTCATAAAGTACATGATGCTTTTTCTGCTTTCAAGCGTATTTTGTTTAATGTGTAGGACTTGCTTAACTTTCTCAAAAATTAGGGCTGTGCACAGACTGTGCACTGAAAATTTTAGCAAACCTGACAAATCGCAGTTTTCATAAGTTTATTTTTGAGTGTATGGAATTACTCTTTTCCTATGGGTATGGTGCTTTCTCTCTACCCTACAAAAAGAGATTCCCCCTACACTTTGTTCATTTTCTTGTTTTTCTGAAGTCTTATGTTTCCTTCTCTTTATCTTCAATTCTTATCACAATGACTGTTGATGTGATAAGAAATATGGCATTTCTAAATCATGTATGAAATCTGTGGATACTCTCTGACCAACTCTGCAGCCTGCTTACCAACAGCCCTAGCATTAAAATGATGGTGACTGCTGTAGGAAATGGGATGGATGTAGGAAAACACATACACTTTTTTAACTAATGAGAAACAGGTTTTATTGAACAGATTTATCACCTCTTTTAAACATGACAGTAAGATTTGACATAAGGCAGTGCTGATTTGCAGTTGGGCTATACATTCTGGAATGTATAGGGACTTTTAACAAAGACTGTACATTGTTTGGTGCTCAGGGCCACCCTTCTTCATTGCTCTTTACTTTCTGGAGGATACAGAGTGCTTTTCTTGCACAATCATTCAAAGTCAAACATGCAGTTGTGGGTAACCATACCTGTATAATGGGGGTGACGAATTGGGTTTCTTTGACTTAAGTGAGATTTTTTCAGGGTTCCAGCCATGGGGGAATTCTTTTCCTGTCAAATGCAGTTAGAAAAGTTGCCTGAGGACAATGCAATGTTTGTAGTAAAGTTCTGCACGTAACAGGTGACATTCCTAGAAGGAATGCAGCTAAGTGTGCCATGGGAGTAGTGAAGTGAATTTTCCTGCTGCCTACTTCTAATATATCACTTTGCCTTAGCAAAAAAACAAATAAGAACACCTACAAAAGATGTTGTCAAGTACCCACATTGAATTGGCTCTTGGTACTTGTATTCTAAAAGGGTGGGGTATGAAAATCCAGAGTATTACAGAGGAGTTGATGTGAATGATTTTGCACAGTGGGAAGTTATTGATTAGAAGAGCACAGCATGCATCTGAAAGCTTTTTAGCAGTTTAAAAATGAGGTGATTATTATAACTACCTTGACCTTGTTCCTGAAATATTCTTAATAATCCTTAATGAGGGTCTGCTTAGCAAAATCGAGTTGCACATCTTTATCATGCCAAGTCCAGTTCTGAATGCTAGTGTGTAAATTAAAGTGCACTCAAGTGGTGTGCTCACCAAGGGGCTGTTCTTTAAGAGGAAAGGTGCCCATTTATTACAGGAAGGAGCAAGCTGTGGTCCTGCGTTACTTCCATATCATGCTATAATGTGGCAGAGTTCCCTGACTGCATATACTCTCACCTTGGAATGGTTAAAGGCATTCACATGAAATTAATTCTGTCTCATTACTGCACTGTTTTGCTTCAAAAAACTTAAATGTCTGTGTTCCAGCAGTGCAAATCCTTTGCCTGCTCATTTTCTGTTAAACTACCAAACACAAGTGCTGTGCCAGAATGAGACTTTGAATTTAAAATGATCACCACAATGAGTGGAAAGACATAACTTAAAATGATGTTACCCTTTTCTACTCATTATCTCCCCCTGCGGTCTTCGTGGAATGCAGTTACTGTCATGGTAACAGCTTCTTTGCAAATGTTCCTGTTGTTTTTAGGGGTTTGTGAGGCCTTGCTGGCTTGGTGTGATGGAAGAAAGAGGTAATGCTGATGTAGCCCTGTAGCCAAGAGGCACTTCAGCCTTGTTAAACATTCAGGGTGTTACAGATGAATGCATTGTGTAAATGTTTGTATAAGCTGAATGTTTTTGTGGAATCTGATAGACAAAGTATATTTATGCCTTAAAACAGACTGTTCATGACCACGTGCTTGATGTCTCCTTTCAGGTACAGTAGTAGTCCAGCAGCTCATGTCAGTGATGATTAGCAAACATGAAGAGCTGTTTCCCAAGGATGCAGACCCTCAGATGGGACCTGAGGTGTGCAACAACAACAATGAAGTTCCAAAGAAAACCACTCCAGGGCAGCTACAGAACAAAGAGAACAACAACACCAAGGAGACAGCAGTGAGGCGCTGCTCTTGGGACACGCCCGAGTCTCCCCAGAGGGGAAGCATGGACTGTGAGACTCCCACTGCTCTGCCAGGCAGCAAGACAAATAGCCCCAGGAACAGCATCCAGAAACCAGATGTCACCAGGAGCCCACCACTCACGGTGAAAAAAAACCCTGCTTTTAATAAAGGTAGCGGCATAGTCACCAATGGGTCCTTCAGCAGCTCTGTGGAGGGCCCTGAGAAGAGCCAGACCTTGCCAAACTGCTCCCTGCAAACCAGGAGAACGTCGTCCCTGAAAGGGCCGGTGACCAAGATGGGCACGCACAGCGTGCAGAACGGAGGGGTGCGCATGGGCGTGTCCAGCACGGACGGGCACAGCAACACCCTGGGCAGCCGGAGCCCGGGCTGGGCGCCCAATGGCTACGTCACCCTGAGGGACAACAAGCAGAAGGAGCCCTCGGTGGGTGAGTCAGGCCAGCACAACAGGCTTTCCACCTACGACAACGTCCACCAGCAATTCTCTATGGTGAACTCTGATGACAAACAGAGTGTGGACAGTGCCACCTGGTCAACGTCCTCGTGCGAAATATCCCTTCCGGAACACTCCAACTCCTGTCGTTCCTCCACCACCACCTGCCCTGAGCAGGACTTTTATGTGGGCAACTTTGAAGACTCTGTGCTGGATGGGCCACCACACGAAGACCTCTCTAACCCGGGTGACTATGAGAACAGAAGTGACAGGAGGAGTGTGGGGGGCCACAGCAGCCGAGCCACCAGCAGCAGCGATAACAGTGAAACGTTTGTGCCCAGCAGTACCAACAATCACAGTGCTTTGCATAGCCTGGTGTCCAGCTTGAAGCAAGAGATGGCCAAGCAAAAAGTAGAGTATGAGACAAGGATAAAAAGGTAAGATGGTTTGTCTGTCTGCCATCTGACTGCCTGTTGCAGAGTAAATGCAGGTTTTTGGTCTCATGACTTGCCAGTAGCTGCAGTCACTACTGTGTCACTACCATGCTTGCCAGTGAGTTACTCATCTTTCAGTGTTGACGTTGTTTCTGTGATCTGATTATCGAAAGGGGTTTGTTTCAGAGCAATTGTTTGCCATGGTTGTGACATGCTTCCTATTGGTGCCAAAAGTGAAGCCACAACCTTGTGAGTTTCTGGAAGATCTAAATGACAAAATCAGTAGGCTCTCACAATGTTTTCCTTAGTTGATGCCTGTTCTCCAGAGACTGATAAAGACGACTGAGTGTCACCTTTCAGTGAAAGCAATGTTGTGGTGTCTTCCACCTGTAGTTTTTGAGAGTGGAGAGACTGCTGGACTCCTTTCCAGTCCTCATTCCTCTTGAGAGAGTGCAAAAACTGGGAGTTACCTCTGCTTATAGTCCTACCTCTGCTCTGCTGCTTTGCCTGAGCCTTTCCTTCACAGCTCAGACCTGTTAAAGAAGGCAAGGGAGAGATGTGTCTGTCTACAGGTAGTGTGGGCTCTGCACATACACAGGGGTGCTGGGGTGGATGGTTTTAATGATCAGTGAATAACCCCAGAGTCTGGGCTTAGCATTGACTACTACACCCAGCAGTGCAGAGCTGAATGTGCTCTCTGTGTAATAAAGGTTCTCCAGTGAGGGACTTTCTTTTCTCACCTCTGTTACACAGCAGCTCTGTACACTGCTACCTCTGGCACAGCAAGTCATGGGTCACAACACGTGAGAGCTGCTGGCAACAGCAGCTGCCAGACGAAGTGCAGCACACAAGAGTGCTGCAGTCTTTCACCTGCATCACTATTTTCAGCAGAGTGTGCAGTGTAGTAGAGCACTTTATATAACATTTAATATGCATGATGATTGTGTGTTTAGTACCACTGAGGTCATAGAATCATAGAATGGCTTGGGTTGGAAGGGACCTTAAAGATCATCTGCTTCAAACCTCTTTCACTAGACCAGAGTCCTCAAATCCCCATCCTGCCTTACTCTGAACACTGCCAGGAATGGGGCATCCACAACTTCTCTGTGCAGCCTGTGCCAGTGCCTCCCCACCCTCACAGTACAGAATTTCTTCCTAACATCTAATCTAAACCTACTCTCTTTCAGTCTGCAGCCATTCCCCCTTGTCCTGTCACTACAGTTCCTGACAAAGAGTCCCTTTCTGGCTTCCCTGTAGCCCTGCTTGAGATAGTGGCAGGCTGCTATGAGATCTCCACACAACCTTCTCTTCTCTGGGCTGAACAGCCCAAACTTTTTCAGCCTGTCTTCATAGGGCAGGTGCTCCAGTCCTCTTCGGAGCTTCGTGGTCTTCCTCTGGACTTGCTGCAACAGTTCTATGTCCTTCGTATGTTGGGGGCACCAGAAATGTACACATTATTCCTGGTGGGGTCTCACCAGAGCAGAGTAGGGGGAAGAATCCACTTCCTCGATTTGCTGGCCGTGCTGCTTTGGATGCAGCCCAGGATATGGTTGGGTTTCTGGGCTGTGAGTGCACATTGCCAGCTCACCTCAAGTTTTCCATCAGTCATCACTCCCAAGTCCTCCTCCTGGAGCTGCTCTCAATCACTTCTTTGCCCAGCCTATGGGTGTGTCTGGGATTGCCAAGACCCAGGTGTAGGACCTTGTACTCACTTTATTGAACTTTATGACACCCAAATTTACAAATATATGCAGATCCATATTTGCAAATAGATAGAGCAGGCAGATCAGCAGAAGAAAGGAGATTAGCAAAGAAACAAAGGCACTATTCTGACCTTTTAGGTGGCACTACTGCAGCTAGCAGGAGTCAGGTAAACACTTCCAGAGGTGAAGGGAATAATTAGCCTTTTCATGGAGAATTAGATGGAGCTGTTTGCCTCTGTCTCTGTTCAAAGACATTTTCTAAATGAGCTGCCAAAGAGATTGCCCTGTGAGAACAGTTTATTGATGAAGCCATGGGTTGTAGATACACCTATCAGAAATTCAGTCTAAGCTTTCTAAATGAAAAGATGTGTATGAACTTGGTGGTGGTGTGCATTTCTGCTTGAGGGAGTGAGGAGTGCTGCTCAGGAGCTCTGTCTGCTTTTATTTCCTTTATGCAGCTTGGAGCAGAGAAATCTCAGCTTGGAGACGGAAATGATGGCCCTGCATGAAGAGCTGGATCAAGAGAGGAAGAAGTTCACAATGGTAGAAATCAAAATGCGCAACGCAGAGCGGGCGAAGGAAGATGCAGAGAAGAGGAATGATATGCTGCAGAAGGAAATGGAGCAGTTTTTCTCTACTTTTGGAGAACTGACAGTGGAGTCTCGCAGACCAGAAAGAGGCAACACCATCTGGATCCAGTGAGCTTTGGAATCACAGACTGTGGGACTTCAGGAAGGGTGTGGGGGTATTATACTGTATCAGGTGGCTGGTCACCTGTCTGAGGCTAGTACTCAACAAAATGTTATAAACCCTTGAAGGAAGAAATGGTACAGACATTAACCACTCATATCTACAGTGTGTACTTATCAAGTTATACTCCTTGAATGCTTCATGAGACTACTGTCAAGTGTTACAACTGGATATGTGTATATAAATTTAAAAAAAACCAAACACCTTAGAGAGCAAGAGATGTATCTGAAGAAATATTTTAATGCAAGTCTTGTATTTAAACTGGTAAATTGAAATGTTGTTGCAATCAAGCTTTATATAAAGGCTTTTCTCCCTTGCACTTAACATAATAAGCTATTTTTGGCATTGTGTTACCATCAGCTTATTTTGTATATCAAATGGTTTTTTTTGGTTCTGTTTTGTTGCCCCTTTTGCTGGGGAGTGAAGATAAACAGATATGTTAAGGTAAATGTGTGGATGGTTAGCCCTGATTTGCGTCACCTCTAAACAGGCAGCAGGATGAGAAACTGAATTGTGCCATGGGCAAAATAAAGCAGCACTGATTTCACACAATGGATGGCCAGGGTACAAAGTTCCAAGGCACCCCTGTGCCCTGGAACCAGGTGAGGATATGAATGCAGCCAAATCTGGGGGCAGTGGCAAAAGGGTAAACAGCTGCTTGTTTGGGAGCAAATGTGGGTGGCAGACTGAGAAGCTGGGATAGGGGAAAGGGGAACTTAAGGAGAAGTTAATCACATGACCAGAGCTTTTTGGTATCCCCTGAAGAAGCCCTGTACCTGATCACTGCAAGTTGTTCTGACCACATTTGCATCTGCCCTTAGCTCTGCACTCTGGGTGAAAGTGACTGCTTTTTGTAATGCAGGTGAAGGGATACACAGAGAGGATTCACTGGAGATCCTGGTAGCCCTGTCAGTGTGATGGGTACTGAAAAAAATAACAAAATATGTCCAAAGTAGAAATTACTGGAGCAACTGGCAATGAACAATGAATAAGGAAGAAAATACACCAACATATTCACCATTTGTATTTGCAATGTACTTTAGCAAGTTACCACACTGAATGCTTCAAGAGATTAATGTCCAGTGTTACAACTGTGAAAGTCCTCAGGCTCTCGGCATCACCAAGGGAACACCTAGAGGGAGCAGCCTGGAGCTTAACAGCATCAGAATACCAATGGAAAAGAAATAGCAGAGCCATTCTGTAAATTAATAATTTGTTTGGCATCTTTAAATACAGTAAGTATAACTAGTATTTTTCCTACACTATGTTAAAGTTGTTTGGTTTTAACTTTGGGCTTAGGACTGCAAGCAGTATTATTAGAGAAGATTGTCTAGACATTATTAGAGAGGATTGTTGAGGCATCTTGGCTTCCCTCTAGTGTCTCTTAAATATATTGCAATTATTTTTTCATTCCAGTTGAGAAAAAATGATGACGGCAGCCTCAAAGAACTTTTTTATTAGAACCTTCTTGATTATAAATAAGTATTAATTGGATTTGGGAATTACACTTGGAAGCAAATATGAGGTTTTACGTTGGTGCCTGTGGATGTATCATTTGTCTGGTGAGGTTCAGAGTCCCCAGTCTGGGCACCTGTTGTACTGATTGCTGTGAACATGTTTAGTGCACACCCAGTCTGTGTGTAAATCAGAACAAGTCAGACAGGGAGAAATCAAGGTATTAGGTGCATGTTTTATATCAGTTAGCAGCAATCACAAGATGTACCCACAGTGGTGAGAGAAGGAAACATTACTATGTTATAATTCTGATCTTTTAAATTGAATGAGAGACCTTGATAGCTGATGCAGTAGGCTTCAAAGTCGGCTCACAATTTAAGCAGTACCTGACATCTGTTGGCATGACATCAAGGTGTCTGAGATAAGCATTTTCTTAACTGGAATTCCTGTTTTTACACCAGATGTACACAGTAGTGAATGCTTCTATCAAACCTTGTGTTAGGCAGGATTTGTCTGTTGCTTTGAAGCTTGACTTTGTCTAGATTTGAAGCTTGTCTTCATGTTTCAAAAGGTATTTCAGACAGTTCCTCAAAGAATGTTCAAATTCCAGTTACATGGCTAAGTACTGATACCCAAATTTCTCACTTTGCAGTCCAGAACAAGACTTCACCTCACTGTCTCTGCAGAAATCATCTAGACAGATGGGAAACTTGAGCAGGCACAGCAAACTTAGAAAACATTACTGACAACAAATGTCCATTCCCATCACAATCCATCCAAAGTAGTCTGCTCCTCCTGTGAGACTTCATCAGCATTTAGGCTGTCATGATAAAGTTTATTTATGTCCTTAATGGTTATCTTTGTTCTCCTATTGTTGGCCTACTTCTTCAAAGGCACAAAGTCCTTGATGTTTCTTACATTCAGAATGTAACACTTGTAACTTCTCAGCTGGATGTGGACCTTCCATGAGGTCCACAACTTGTGTGCTGCGTTGTTCCCTTCAGCATGTCCAGCCTGTGTGTGAAGTGACCTGCTGGAGAGGATATGCTGTTGGAGCTAAGTGGCCAAAGGATAAAATCATGCTTCCTCTCATTCAGTGGAAAGGGGCAAGATTTATTCATAAGATGAAGGTTAATGCAGACTGAGCCCAAAGACAGTGAAGAAAATTGTAAGGATTTCATGCAGTGCATTTGTTGGTCAATGTATGTCATAAAGGCAGTGTTTAGGATTCTGAACTGCTAAGCTGTTTAATATAACTGAGACCAGTGTTTTTATCACCAGTTTGTGTAATGAAACAAGTCGTGTTTCATGGCAGGCCAAGTAGACAGTTGTACGTGCTATGAGAGATCACTGAAGTTTCAAGTACCAATTTAAAAAGGGGTAATAATAAATTTGCTTTGCTTTCACCTCTTTCTCACAGGCCTGTGCACTCCCCAAATGAATAATGTGTTGTGTAGTTCCCTGCTCAGCTCCAAGCTGAGAATGGCAGAACAGCTCAGTTTTTCTAGCACCTTGTTATTCTGCCTCGTGCACGGCACACGAGAGACAAAGGTTTTACAATTAATCAATGCAGATGGTGGGGAAAAAGATCTCACGAGCTAATCACCTTCTGGTCAATCACAGGGTGTGATTACATTACATCCAAACGCATAATTTCTGAACAGCACACACAAGCAGGCTAGAGTTGAGGGACAGAGAGTAAGAGAGGGATGCACATTTATTGCTGTTAATCCCACCTCTGGCCACATCACCAGAGCACTGGGATGGGTGCTCATACCCTATGTACCTTTGCACAGCAGGCTGGAAAAGTAGAAGACACACTCCATAACTTTTGAGTGTTAGATTCTGGTGTTTTGCTCTGAAAAGCTTTTGTCTTCCCTTCTGTTTATGAGAGTCCTGCTACACATTTGGAGTATGCTCTGGTGCAGCAGGATGAATGAAGTTACTACGCATCTTTGCCACATATTGTTATCTCAGCATCTCAAAGTCAGCAACCCAGCATCAGTTTCCCGAATACAAAGATTAATAAATAAAATGCTATGTTAAATGATATGCAAATCTGGTATGTTAGGTTTTTGTAAGAGAAAAGAGGACAGGAGCTTGCTGATATAACCAATCTAAAGATCTGCAAGCAGTACTCGGTCTAGTAGTTAAAGTGATGGTCCAGAAATTTTTGAGAAATATATAATATGCTAAAAAGAATGAATATTTAACAAATATTTCTTGTGTAACTTCCCTAGTGGGATGGAGCAGAAGCAGGGTAAGGAGAGACTGAATAAACAGGTACAGTGATTTGCACGTTTTGACAACCCAGTCAAAACAATGAGTTGCCTCTAGCTGCTGTACATTTGAATGCTTCCTGGATGAGTGAAACTCCTAGTTATTTTCCTTTCTTATTCTGAATTCCCTCTGGAGTCTCTCCACTGAAGAGGAGAGTGTCTGCAGGCTCTGTGCCCCTGGCAAATCTGCAAGGAAGTAGGGGAGATGGGCAAATAGAAATTAACACCTACTTGTGATGTGGGCATGCAAAATAGAGGAAACAGATGGGAGAGATGAGGAAAACAAGGAAGTTAATATACCTGAAATTGCCATGTGTAGGTGGTAGTAATTTGCCCTCAGTTAAGAGCATTCTTTCTGAAAGCTTGTCTCTACAAATAAGTTGCTGTAATTAATGCTCTGTTATTCTTTCAGAGCCTTTTTGGCTCTGAATTGCTTCGTGGGCTGGCACCGGTAGCTGGGTCAGCTGTTTCACAACTCCCTTCCTTGCTTTTGTCGGTCCTGTGTGCCAGCAGTGAGAGTTCCTGTGGGGAGACAGACGGCAGAGCCATTGCTGGGGGAGCTGATGGGAAGGAGGGAGCCCAGGAGCTGGGGCACTTCCCGTGGGTTGCCAGCTGTGGGAACAGCTAATCGTCCTGGTCTGTCATCCAGCATCTCCAGAGCAGTGCTTCTCAGGAAATGGAATTCCATACGGCAGATGCCCTGCTGATGCAAATTGCCATAGCTCTGCAGAGGTTTAGGAAGCAGTGGGAGAAGCTGAAAGCTTTCCCTGCCAGGCTTTTAGAAGCTGTCATAATGTGTGTAATTACAATTAGCATTGGTGATCTAGTTTTATTGGGAAAAGGCTTGTCAGCAATAACACAAGTTTCCTTAGTATGCCAATAATAATGGAGAGTGCAAAATATTCTTGAGGCCAGAAACATCATCATGATGCAAATATATTCCTTGCTTTTCCCAAGGGGATCCAGGGTAATGAGCTTTATATGCAAGACAATTCCACTTCTGAGTCTTCTAAATGCAAGAATGGAAAATCCTTTCTACCTCTGTGTATTACTCTCTTCATGTGAAATAGGTTTAAAATTATTAATGTGCAGCAGGACTTTGTGCTTAAAATACTATTATGAACATGGCTGTAATTTTAGAAGTGTGTAGTATTTAGGAGGTGACTTGGCTTGGGACCAAAAGAGGTAGTTTTGAGCACCAGTATTTTGTGTGTTGTTCATGTGACAAAGGTGCAACCTTGATTTTTCAACCTTACCAGTTAATATTTGCTGAAATGCAGTGTACAGTTCAGTGGAAACAGTAGCGATTGTTGCATGTAGCACTACTTGAAAATCAGTTTCCTAAACTGTAACAAAAATGTTCTCCAAATATTCAGGACCTCTAAGCTATGCCAGTAACTGGTATTTTTAATTGCAAATTTTTTACATTGGGATGACTGACAGAACCTGGATTTTGGCAGAACAGGGTGACGAATGCAGTGCTGGCTCTTCCCACTTTTAACCAAGACTGAGCACTTTGGTGAGGTTTTGCTTAATTTACTCCTGCAGATGTGTGCCTTGGGAGGTCTTACTCAGGGAAAATGCATGTGAAAAAGTTCACACCTCCCTCATTCCATAGTAGTTCCCATGTGTAGGCATGCCCTAATACTAATAGTGCATGTGGATAATGGATATATTTGTATAGTTTAATGGTATTAATAGCAAGTGTATCACAATTGACTTAATTTATATTCTTCTGTCTGACTGAAGGGACCTACATCAAAGGAGGCTGAAATGGAAAGTAAGCACGGTATGAACCACGGCAGAAATGAAGCATCTCTGGGGGCAATTCCAAAGGCCATTAAGAGAACAGTTCATGAACTATTAATGTATTTCTGTGCTGCCAGCTAGGCCTGTTTTTCCCAAGGCCCAAAAGCACACTGAGCTATTAAAAGCCTTGTCTAACAAGGAAGGAGGTGGAGACCTGCTAGTATCAGCTCAAGAGGATATGCTGAGTAAAGATGGGCAGCTTTGGGTGCACTGGAGCCAGCAGGGGCTAAGTAAATCTGCAGTAGTTTGCAGGAGCAGGCACACATCCCAGTTTGGTTTCTGTCTGCAATCCAGCCAGCATTCCTGTGTGACAAAGCAGGCTGCACTGACTTGGGCACACAGCAGTGTGCAAGTATTGCTGTGCTAATTCTGAAGCCCCAGTGCTTCTCTTTCTCTCTCTCTCTTTCTCTCCCAGCTCTGTGAAGAGTGGGGGCAGGTGGGCTTGAGCATCCTTCAAAAAAGGCAGTGGGTGGAAAAGGGACCGATCCACATGCTTCCTTCATACCTAACAGGTAAAGGAAGCTTGAAAGATACAGGTTTGTGGAGCTGAAGCAGTAGCTTGCCACAGCACTGAGAGATGAGTCCCTGGCGGTTGCTACCACGGGTCAGAAATTATTGTTGTCATTAGAATGAGGGAAGTGAGAAATCCTTCTCCATTTTTAAAATGCATACTTTAGGAGTAGTTGTTCAGAAGAACTTCTGTGTAGATTCTGTGTTCTTCTGTGTTGATTGCACGCACATTAGAGGTAAGTGGTGTGTGGTGCTGTGGATTTAGTGTGACGAGTTTTTGTTTCCTGACAGTTTTGGGGCAATTTTTAGGAAAATGTAAACAAATTATTTGTATTCTGCTTCTTCACTATTCAAGTTGTGCTGTCAAGGCAAACAGAAAGAAGGGGAGGGAAGGGACCCAGCTACAGTTATGCTATCTGTTTCTTTGTTTAAACCTTATAATCTCAGTAGGCTTATATAAACCCTATTCTTTTCAAACTTGTAATTTTGGTATACTGAAACATGCCTCAGGCAAGTCGTGCTTTCTGATACTTTAGTTATGCTTTGCAGTACTTAACAATTAACCTCCTTACTGTGGGGAGCCAAATCCATTGCAACTCAGCAGAGGCAATATAGAAAAAGGGAGGTTGGCAGGAGCTAATGTCCACGCTGATGAGCACAAATCATTAGGCCTGTTGCAAACATTGATTTCCTACTTAGCAATTTTTTAAAATTCTTAAATAATCAGTTGTGGACTTCAAGTATAAATTTTGCATTGATTTTGATATAAAATATTCACCTACAGAAGAGGGATAGGTAGTTAATAGGTGTGTGTAGAACACACGAAAACAGGGCAGCAGAATGATTTGGCCTGAGAAGCTGGAGTCAAATCAGTAACCCATCAAAGGACAGCAGTAATGCATCACCTTCATATGATGGCTCACACTGAGGGTGGTGATGTTTAACTCAAAATCTGTGATGCTACAGAAATAAAAATCTGTTGTTGTCTTCTGTATTTGTCTGCAGTGGCTTAAACATAAACAACGTTTTTTGACCCTGCATGTCAGAAAGGTTGAATTATCTTAGACAAGTCAAAGTCTCCATAACAGGTGTGCAGGCATGATCTGGGGCAATTCTGATACATTAAATGATGCTGAGAATGGCATAACCAAGATAAAGGTGTTGCTCAAGCAGCAAACATTTGCTGACAAATTGTGGTGGGCTTTGGAAATGAATGAGAAGATGTGACATTATAGGAAAACATAGAGGCTTCCCTAAATCATGCAGGGCCTAATTAAAGGCTCTAAAGACTTAGTAAAGACATTATTTGGGGTGAAAAGTGGCCTACAGTCAACTGAAGATGGCAAACAGAAGCTATCTACCTTCTTAGGCAAGGCCCAGAAAACTTGCCACAATCTTGACAATTTACTGGTTGTTCAGTGATTGATCTCTGGCCATCTACCACATTGGGTTTATTTCCTTCTTCCTGATTCTTGGCACTGATTGTTTGGGGGAAGATGAGTTTGCCTTAATGTTCCGTATATTGGGGCAGCAGGCATGATAGCAGTACAGGGGGTTGACATAAGATGTACAGTATGTATAGTTGTTTTTTGGAGCATGGGTGCTCTGAGGCAAGGCAAGGTGTTTCCAGAAAACCTTCACTGCTGTACAGCCATCCTAGGAAGGAGGTATATCTTATGGGTTTTTGTACTTCAGTTTTTTTTTTCAAAACATCACAAAGACATTATCAAGACATCAAGAATTTTATTCTTCTGCTGATTAAAATAGTAGCTATTAGGAAAACTGAGGGTGAGATATTTAGAAACTTATATCTCCTGGTCCACAGGTAAAAGTACAAACTAGAGGTAGATATTGCAGTTGGGATTTTAATTTTTGTATTTTGGCATGCCTCTTTTTTTAATAGCATTGATAAATGCACTTTTGCTGAACTCTTAATTCTGAAGCACCACTTTACAATGAATATTCCCTAAGTTCTGATTAAGAGCCCTTGAAAATACAGTTTCTTTCTGAAATCTTTTTTCTTTCTGACCATGAGAGTCAGGGGGGAGAGAGGTTGCACTTTTATTACAACCTGAGCAGTAACAGGCTGCTATGATTGAGGGAGCCAGTGTGCTGGGATACATGAGGGGCAGTGCAATACTGACACCCCTGCTATGTTTAATGCAAAAGTGGAGCTGTGTAGTGTTAAGTGACTGCAATATAGCATATGAATATTCAGCTATGGCAGCAAGAAGCTCAGGACATTCTGTTTCAGTCTCCTCTTAGGATGGTAATTTCTCTTTTGACCATTCAAAACTGAAAACCCCACTGGGAACCTAAGAAGAACAAGAGTAGCAATGGGGGAGACCTGACAATGCACAGGATGTGTGAGGTGGGGGAACAGGGAGAAGGCAATAGAGATGTCATCCTGCTAGAAGCAGTGTAGCCATGAAACCCTATTAGCACTGCAAAAGCTTTCAGGTGGATTATCCTGCACTCACAGACACACTGTCACAACCATGACAGTGCTGTGCAGACAGAATGTCTTATTTTTTTGCAGACTACTCAATGCTGAGCTGGCTGGTGAGGTGAAGGAGGTGCCAGTGCATCACAGGATATGGGGCTTGTAGATCAAGTAGTAAAACTAAGAGCTCACTAATTCAGAAGGAGATTGTCCAGGAATTTAGGCTTAAATGCAAGGAACAGAAACAAAAAACCCAAGCCTTCTACCCTATCAAACTAAATTAATTTCTGGCTCCCCTAGAATAAATGTCAAAAGTGCCCTAAATTTTTATGTCTACATATATAGGAAACAAGTTAGGTGTGAAAAATTAAAAGAGAATGCTAGCTTGTGCTTTGTAGCTCCTTGGATAATTGAAACCTCCCTAATACACCCCATCTTTTTTTTTTGTTTTGTTTTGTTTTGTTTTTTGTAGAGTTGTAGGGGCAATTGAATGTCAATAAAGAGAAAGATACAAAGTTGACTGTATTAAGCTGACTGACATGATACAGAATTGGAGAATTTCTGAACAGTGTGGTCTGGTAAAACAAGCCGTTTAAATGCTGCTTGCAAGACAGCAGTTCCAGTCCTAGATTCATACAGGATTGTCCCATGAAAACAAACCCCAGATGATTGCTGGGAAATTGCCCAGAAATGCAGCGAGGAAAGGAATCAGTTGAACCATCGTCTGTGTCTCTTTGTCTGGAGTCTGTGCGGTGGCACTGAGCAAGTGAATGTCAGGGAAGCTTTCTGCCTGCCTTGGGAATGTACATTGCACTTGATCACACAGCAGAACTTTCTTTTTCTTGATGAAAAGTGCCTGGCAAGGACAAATTCCAGCTTCAAGGTAGACTCCACACTTCCTGCTACTTATTTTGGCTGCACAAACGGAGGGGCATCTTGAAGATCTTCTGTGAAACTTGACGGCACTCTTGGCAGTGACCCTTTCCAACCTTACAAAATTTCCTCCTGGGCAGCTGTAATTATCTTGGTTATCTTTTTCCATAGGGTTCTATTAGCCATTGCTAAAATCTTCCTGAGCTTCTTTTCACCTACTGGCTCTGTTGATTTCTTAGGTTTTCTGTGGACCACTCAGACAAAGTATCTGCACTGACAAAACCATATTGCAGAAAATTACTGACCGTAAAAGAAAAGCAGTTGCAGAGTAAACCTTGCAAATACAGATACCTGTGATCCAAATTCAGGAAATGTGTGTTTGGATAAAACCTGAAGCCCCAAGCTTTTCATACGTATATAGATTTTAGCAAGGCTTGACCTATTCTATTGAAATTATGAGTTTATTATCAGGCCAAGGATCGCTTAAAAAACCCAACAAAACCAAGCAAAACCAAATAAACCACAATAACAGAACACACATCTACTTTTAAATGCTTTCTCACATGTAATTCAAGTGTTTGATCCTAACAATGAATGCCATTACTTGGCACATAAAACTTGTTAAATGTGTGAATTACTAGTTCTTTAAACTGATGTAGTGGAAGGAAAAGGTGGTCTCATCATCTTCAGTCTCAATGAGAATCTTGCTTTCTAAATAATCACGGACTGCAATGGTTTCAAGCTTCAAAGAGTTTTTTAGAAGAGCAGTAGATAAATACACAGTGATATATAAAGAGATAGTAGTCTATCTGTTTCTGAAAAGATAAATGAGATTTCCTGAGAGGTGTATAACAAGGCATTTTATTCTTTCCTCTTTGACTCCACTAACCACAGCATTTCTTCCTTGTAGCTATCCATTCTTCCTAAGTAGCTGAGATTAGCTGTAGCAGCCACAATAACATACATTATATTATCAGTGAGGCAGTTCATCTGAATACTGATACAATACAAAGAAGAAAAGCCCCACAGCCTGGAATGCACATTGGGAAGCCATTTTTGGTGATGAATGCGAGGGTGTAATGTTGAACCTCATAAATACAGACAAGAGTAATCGTATTGTACTGTTGATGCTGACAGTTTTCAGGGGTGCAACTTAGTTGTGCAGGCTCAATGCCAAATGGCAAGGCTGTGGTAGTGCCTCCTCTTTGGGCCACTCTGTGATCCCAGGAATTCTCATGAGCCCTTGGCCTTGATGAAAGGCTCCTGGGCAGTTAAGCTTTCTTCAGCTTATTAGAAACACTGTCTTGTACAAAGAGCTTCTGCTGCCTAACCATGGAAGGAATAATACCTGGGACAGTGATTGTTTAAGCAGCCTAGACCATTCATTCCCAACAAAGAATCAGAGTGTCTAACAAAGTCACTTTGCTCACTGAGCAATCTGTTCCTTTGCTCTGGTTTCTTTTCTCACTGGAGCTGCTCAGGTGCCCAGCTTAGAAGCACAGTACATGAGTTTCAAGGAAAAGCATGGATCTCACCCTGGGCTGTATGCCTCTTACTCCAAGTCTTGAATCAGTGCTTACACACCTGTTCTTGGAGTGTTTTGTTGGTCCTTTTGATCAGTGCTGTGTAAATATAGAATATTAAGTTTATCTGGATCTACTGCAGTCTATAAATATTCAAGTGTCTGCTGCCAGTTTTATGGATGTAAGACTCATGTTGCACCAATTATAAATTCAATCACAAATGAGGAGGACTTTGAAGAGACACTCAAGTGCACTGAAGTATAACATATCTAACAAGCAAAAAATCCTAATAAGTAAAGAAGAGAAATAACTGTGGCTTTTCAGTGGAACTTCACAGATAGCTAGTTCTGCAAATATCCTTTCTCTGCACCAAAATCTCAGTAAGTCTGAGAGTTCTCAAAACAAAAAAGGCAAAAATCCATTTTATATATTTTGTGAAATGTGATTATTTAGTTCCACCACCATGTACCACTCTGTTCGGAGAAGGGGGTGTTGCTTACATGATTCCTTTAATCTCTCTGTTAAGCAAGGCAGTTCCATGTCCTACTCGGGAAAAAAAATGGGGTGGAGCCCAGTGTGAGTTTGCCATGTAAGGACTGATCCGTGCCTTAGCATTCTCTATTGAGAAATCCAGTACCTTTTTAGTCTATCTTACCCAGTTTTTAATTGCCTGATCACCTTATCCTTAACTTTCCTAGGTCTCCTTGTGCCTTCTGATGATCAGGAGAGATGGGATTCAGCTGTATTCCTGCCTTATCATCTGTGCCAAGAGGATTTCAGCATCAGTGCAAATGCTTTTGTAAAGGGATTTTATTCTGCTAGCAGAGTGATGCAGTAGATGCTTTTAATGTAGCTCATTGCATAATATCATGATTTGTTAGGAAAGGTTAAGAAAGCATGTTGTAATGCAGGTTTTTAATCTGGGTACCAGTATCAGTGAAGGGAAATGACAATTTCCAAAATATATAGCTTCCTGAGGCTACAACACAAGTTCCATTCAGCACAGCATAGATCATATGCTAATAAAGTTCACAGTTGTTCAGTACATACTTAAGAGTGCTGCTGAGTGAAGATTTATGAGTGCACATCTGGGTAAGTACGTCTGATAAGGACTACATCCAACCCTGACCTGATGGGTGCTGATCAAGGCTGCCATGCTGACATCAAAGTTTAGGAAGCATATTGATCTTCAGAAATAATTCCAATATATCCTGAGCAGCATTAGGGATCTGTTGGTCAGCTACAGAGGGATTATTGTTCTCACACGTTGAAGATTGTCCAGTTTAATCTGTTGGGATTTATTAATGAAGGAGAGGAGCTAGGAAAATTCTGCTTTTCAAATGCATGTAATTCCTTTGTTATTAAAAAAGTGAACAATAGCTTCTGATTATACAGGAATCCATAAAGCGTTCCACTCACATGACATGTCAGAATGTAGTGGGCCACAATCATCACATTTAACAAATTCATTGGTAATCACCAAGTGCATGTTAGCCTTTGTCACTCAAAAAGCATTTCACACTGTAAAATTCTGGGTTTCCACCGTCTGTGGAAAGTCAAGTCATGAGTTCAGTTTGAAATTACCAGAGGCAACACTCCAAGTGAGCTTCTTGACCCCTTCTTTTTATGTCCCTGTTAACTTTGTATCTTTCCTTCTAGAGAAGATATCAACCCTACTTGAGTATAAAACCACTTCAAAGGGAAAAGTAAAAAAATTGTTCATAACTGACAGTGTCAGAAGAGGGGAAGGTGAGAATAGATACACTGAGTTACAAGTTCCAAAGGAGTTGGAATTAAAGAGAATTTATTAATGCTGTGTTAGGATTTAGAGTATACTTTCCATCCAACTCCCATTTTTAAACTACTAGCAGGACCCAAAGCCTACAATTGCATAATTCCAACTGAACTATCAGTCCTCAGGGCATTCCTACTGTATCATTTTAAGGGACGTGGCTCTAATATAAATTTAAATTCTAATTTGCAGTAGGACACAGTCCGTGAATTGTGGTGAAGTATGTACTTTTTCCCATTGTTTCAACATTTGGCAATCTGATATGCTTTTCTTATGCAGAAACTTACTGGATTGGAACAATGTTACTGTAATATATACGGTGATATTGCTGTATCCATCTTTGCATGTTTGTTTACTTCATTTTGCAGGAAGTTTTCCATTAAGTCATAGTACAGCTCCAAAGCATTTTGAGAGCTCTGTGCTGGTGCCAACAGTCTTCATAAAGAGTTAATAACAGAAAGAACACTACAGTACAAAATGCCATGCAGAATGCCTTCCCTGAGTTGCTGCAAATGGCTTTCACAAGTACTAGGGAAGGTGTTTATTGCTGAGCTCAGAGATTCATCCTCTGGATTATGAGGAGGAAATGCTGCTTTTTGTTTGCTTGTTTGTTCAGAAGAAAGGAAATTGTGTTTGCTGTTACAAAATCTAGCAATGACTGCTATGTGAACTAAAATGTAGAGCTTCTCAGATGGAAATGTGTAGTACAATTCCAAACTGAGCCCCGCTCCCCCATCCACCCCGCTAAATCTTTTTGATGTGTTCATTAATTAATTACCGAAGAAGATTAGAGCAGAGTTCAAAGCTGAGAAATATACAAGGGAAACTACTGTATTAGACAATAAAATTAACTGTAAAAGGTCTAGGCCAGTTTGTTAGGGTCTTACTCTTAGGAAAGTTTGAACATTTAGTTTTATTAGAATTCTAGTTCTTGGAAGTGTTGGGGTCTCAGATGTATGTGTGTTGTGCCTTTCAAAGCATGTTCTGCCACAGCCAATTTAGTACAGCCTTCCAGAATTTATTTATAGTCAATTGTATTTTGCAGGGTTTGAATGGACTGAAGCTTTAGGGAGCCTAAGAAGCCCTGGAGCTTGTCCTTCCTTCTGGAGACTCTGGATGTGTGAAGCTCTTATGATGCATCTAACTGAGAGATAATAACAAAATATCATTGAAAGTGAGTTCTCTTTGTAAACCATACAACCAGGCACAGACCCCAAGCTTCTTGAAGAAGTTTACAGACTAATTAAGATATTAATCTGGGATACAGGAATTTCTGGTAAATGCAGATGAGCAGAACTGTACAAAGAAAATATGGATTACAGTAAAAACCCCACAAATTAGCCTTTTCTTTTATTATTTTGCCAAATAAAAGAAGTTTAAGCAAAGAAAACTAGCCATGAAGCTGCAATGTAATGGTTTGCAATGATGTGTAATAGTTTTACTGAATAATCACATTGGACTGAAACCAGCCAGCCAAACAACCACAACTTATCAAAATCAGATTTCCCCACTGTGGGATGGGCAGCCAGTTTATTAAGCTATATGATTCATTAAAGATAGTTTTACAATGTGTGCATAGGATACAACTCCCACTTACTCCAGCCTCTCTTCTAAATGATGGGCCTTGCCTTTGCTTGCTATTATTGAGTTCACCTGAAATAACTTTAACTTCAGCTGTGGCATTTCCCAGTCTCCTCTCCCTCGAGTCAAGAAAGGGGCTTGGAGAAGCAGTACAACAGGTGAGTGTAATTGCTCTGATACAGGCTTTTTTCCCCTTCCTTATCTCCTACAACTTTCCCTATGTCCTAAATCTAATTCAGTAGCGAAAGCAGGAGGCAAAGGACTATCTTACCTCCTTGTATGTGTGCTTCCTACAAGATTAAAAACACTGTGACTCATGAAGCTTCCAGAGCTGACTCCTTTAAGGTAGGCTTAAACAGAAAAATGTTCTAGAGTATTTCTTGCTATAATGAAAAAAAAAAAAAGTAATTATTTGACTAGAATTCTGGGACCAGTGGAATTAGCATTTAGGCTGTTGTTTATTTTTTTAAGGGGAGTGTTAAATTCCCCCCTCAGATTGAAGGTGACTAGAAAAGACTAAGGAACGCTACATGATTTGAAAGTAGTTGTTAAAGAAGATTGTGTCAGCCAGAACTGAGAGGAGGAAATGCTGTAGTCTAAGTGGAAATTCATGCCCTCCCCATTGTGCAAAAATAGATGTAGGCTGAAGGCAGATGTGGAATGGACTGTGTCCCTGGGTCTTGGTGGGGAAGAGCAGATTAATGTTCCAATAGCACTACATGCATAGGCAGGTGCGGATGGGTACTGCTGCAGAGCTCCTGTTCCATGCACTTTTGAAGGTGGTTGGTGCTTCAGGGGACACTGGAGGAGAGACTTATGGTTAGTTCTTAAAAGCTTTGACAGTACAGTTTCAAATAGAGCATGGGAGTGGGGTATAAGGATAGAGAAATAGTACTGAGAACCACATCTCCAGTGAAGTGATGCTACCTGGCAGCACAGAGTCAATCAAAAAGCCTGCCCAGGTAGAAGAAATCGAGGCCAGGGCCATGCACAAGCCATTTTATCCTTGAGATAACAGTGTGCGGGCATAAGAAAGCTGAACTAACTGCCTGGAACCTGAAGGAAGTTTTTTAAGGGTATAAAATATATACACAGCTGATATAACTCCTTAAGACATGACTCTTGTTCAAGTAATTGACGTGTATCTCAAGCAACCAAAATTTAAACTTCGTATGTGTTTCTAAGAGCTGTGTGTCACTTCTTTATCACTTCTATACTAATAGAAGAAAGATTTGTCAATTACCCATTTTTTCCTGGTCTTTTTAACAAAAGTTCTCTGAAGAGTGGAAGTGTGAGATTTTTTCTATAGTTATTTGCTATGGAATTATATTTTACAGTAGTTATAAGCTCATCTTAATTTAGGATTTGTAGGGGGAAAATATGCAAAGGACTAGTTTCTAACTCATATGCACAGCTTACTGACAACATACTAATGATACTGCAAGCAAATTAACTTTCCCTACCTCTTCTATAAAGAATTCTGTGTGTGTATGTTCATTCAGCAGCTGCAATTTATGGCTGAATATGGCAGCAGTACCATAGAATATTTTCAGGTGAAAATATGAAATTATGAAAGTTATGTTTGTTGATTCTTTTGATGGAAGTAAAATAGAAAACTTTAATGGAGCCCCATCTTATAAGCTGTGCTATGATGCAGTTATCTCACAAGTGGTCAGAGCCTTCTCTTGAAATTACCTAAATATTTTTAAAAAGTGTGTTTAGTCTATCTTGGACACGTGTTTTCCAGTCCAGAGTGTAGAAACCATTAACTCAGGGCAGTGAGCTACTACAGCATCCCTAAAGTACCACAGGATGGCAGCCTTTCAGAATAGTGCATTGTTATCCTGTGGGAAATCCTGTAATTCCTTTTCTGCCTGAAAATTGAAGAGCATTCTGCTGTGCTTCTTTGTTACAGAAACCATTGTCCAGCTTCATCATATTGTATTTTGTCTGGGTGGTCACACAGCTTAAAAGGTTGTTCTCTGTGGTTCAGTCTGCTTTTTAAGCCTGAAGCTGGAATTAAAAAACAAGGGTAATCAACTATGGTCATGGAATTCTAGTTCTGGGTTTTCTTCTTTATCCTACACTGTGCTTAATGGAGTCTGCAGGGTTAAACTCTTTTTCTTCTTGCATGTGTTTGGTTGGTTTTGTTCCTCACTCAGCTCCTTCAAGTACTTTCCATGATATTTTGTTTAAGTAGGGATTGCAGCTTTAAAAAGTACTTTGAATAAGGACAGCCATTATTGTGGGTGGCATATGAAAAGCAATTATTACTGTTGGTTGTTGCAAAAGAGATTCCTGCACATGTGCAGGTCTCCAAGATTACCATAGACAGTGAAGGTATTGTGTCCAGATGGAGCTGACTGTCTCCATAAACTCTGCAGGACTGTGTGACCTCAAAATTGATACAACTTTTATACCCATATAAATAATTAACCAGTTCCACACAAGTTTGCAGCTGTGTTCATAGGATCAAAATTGCAAACAAATAACTTTCTTTGGGTCTTGATCTGAGATTCCTTTATACATGTTTGTGATGTAAAACAACAGCTGTGGGGCTACAGAGGCGTTGATGATTGCATTAATTGTGAAAACTTAGTCCTTTTGAAATAGAAACAATAGATAGTTCCACATAAATCAGCAGAGGTCACTTGATTGCCTGCCTCATATTCTTACTTTCCCTGAAAAATTATTTCTGGTATTGGCAATATTGTATTCAGATGCTGTCAGTGCTATGTCAGTCTTTTAAGCTAAAAGGACTCTTCTGAAAGTGAAAGGTTAGATTAAGGTACAGTGCCATGCCACAATAATTTTTACAGATCCCCCAGTCTTATTCACTGTAGCCTCTTATCACTTCTGGGGAGTGAGAGCACAGTGATTGCTGGGAAAGGTCAAAGCCATCAGCAGGGGAAAACATCCCAACTACTAAGAAGTGTTCAGTTAACTATTACTGTAACAACACAGATGATGAGCAGTAAAGAGAAATAAAGAAAAAAAAGAGTGCCATGACTTGAATTCTCTTCTGATGCAGCTCCCTGGGTCATATGAAAAAGTGCCTGACCAGCAGGTTGTGGGATGTAATTCTGCTCCTCTACCCCACTCTTGTGAGGTTCCACCTGGAGTGCTGCATCCAGCTCTGGTTTAGATTCGATATTAGGAAAATAAGGGGTTACTGGGAGGGTGATGAGGCAGTGGTGTAGGTTGCCCAGAGAAGCTCTGGATTCCCCATCCCTGAAAATACTCAAGAACAGGTTGGATGGGGCTCTGAGCAATCTGGTCTAGTGGGAGGTGTTCCTGTCCATGGCAGGGGGGTGGGAGCTGGATGAGCTACAAAATCCCTTCCAACCCAAACCATTTTGTGGTTTTATGTTGATCCTAAGCCAAGACCATCTCACTTCGGGTCATCAAGTCACATTGATCTTGTCTTTCTTCAAATTCTTCTTAGATATATTGTGTCTACTAAATAGACTTAAGACTGTTTACAGAGTAGTCTTAAAAACAAACCCAGAATTTTTTTCCCCTCTTACAGGGTATGACAAAATATTGCCAGCTGCTTCCATTTGTTTCAGAAGGGCATCATCCTATGTAGTCTGGCTTTCTTCAGAAGTCCATCTTGAGCAGGACATTGTAATGACTGCCTGTATATTCAGCAGGAACTTGTTGCCCGCAGCCAACTCCTCTGTGGTGGAACCTGCTTGCCATGGATTCTAAAATAAAGCAATTATTTATGTTAATGGGGATCAAAGGAGAAATGGGGCCAAATGCACAACTGTAATATATAAAGTTTTCATGGGCTTCATGGGATTATTTTGGTTGAGCTAGTCTAACCACAGTTTATGATGCAAAGTATCATTTTGCTTTGGTGCACCGAAGGGTGCAAATCATACTTAGGCTTATAACAAGCACACTCTGCATGCATAGACTTGCAGTCCAAAAATGAGTGTCTAGGTTCACAGCAAATAACCAATGCTTTGTTAAAATAAAGTAATGAAAAATTAAAGAATCTCAGAATTTTCCCATTATTAACATTTTCTGTGAAGCAACTCCCTCAAAATGAGATGACTGCTTTTATTCCTTGCCAATTCAGTTATGCTAATTTCAAACTTAATTTCTTATTATTATGACTACTATCTGTATTGGGATGTGCTTCTTTCTATACTTTCCTTTGTGATTTATTTTCAAGAGGTCTGCAATTTGAAGAGAAAATGCAGTGGAATATTCATAGGCTGCATTTGAAGTGAGGCAGCACACAGTGACATGCTATACCAGCATTTGTTTTTTTATTTTGTAGTTCTTGCTCGAGTTTTGGGGAGAGACTATAACCAAGGCTGGGCAGATGGTGCTCCCAGACTAAGAAAACTCTAAAAAGTCTCAGCACTTAACCAAAATAAGATGAAGCCTGTGCTTCAGCACAGTTCTGTGACCCTACAGCTTCTACCACACAGAAGAGCAGGACCTTTTAAAAGTGTGAGGCAGCTGCTTTGCCTTCTCCATCCTGCTGATTTTCCAGATCCCCAGCTCCCCTACCACCCACGTGGGAAGGTGGTTCACAATTTGTGTTGCACTTCAATTGCCAACAGACCACAATCCTTTCTCAGCTTCCAAGGCTTTCTGAATGCACTCCTGGGTCAGCTGAGAGTAAATATAAAGGCAGGATTTTCTGCTTTTTGGCTTCCTGCCTTCCTAAGAAAATAATGCACTGGTTTCTCTCAGATGAGGAATATTCTGAGGGGTGGGTGTTTCTGACCCCCACATCCCCCAGGTACTGCCCCATAAATCCAGATGCTGCACTCCCTTTGAGCACTGATTGTATGCTAGAAATTGCATCCTTTTTAGCATAACTGAATTGGTTTTTTCCAAGTAGTTTAGACACATTTTGAAGGACTGGTTCTGCCCTTCGCTTACATGATCAAGAGAAGGAAAAGATGAGTCATCTCATTTTGAGAGAGTTTCTTCACGGAAGGAAAAATTCTGCTGTTCTAATGGTAGTGTATATATATATTATGCTCTGTGCACAGGCAGAAGAAAAAGAGGAGTGCTAGAATGATTCAGTGGTCAGGATTATTTCATAACGTGGGGGAGTTTGAAGAGAACATATGAGGAAAGCCAGAAAGGTGCTGTCAGAATCACTATTTTCCTTTTCCTGTTTCTAAAGAATTTCGTGTCATGATGGGTGACACAGTCTGTCCTAGAAGGTAATACCAAGTTACAGGCCATCCTACAAGCTAATGTCAAGTTGGTTTCCCTGTCCCCCCACTGACTGATTATATAATACCTTAGTACAGTACTCCCTAGTCTCTTAAGTAATGCAGAGTAAGTGGATATTTGATTACTTTGGGGGATATCCTGGTATGTGTATTGTAAGAAATGTGAATAAATTGGAGATTGAGTGCCCCAAGGGGTCAGATAAACAGATATTGATATTCATCTAATTTAGTTTTATTAAGAAAAGGGTAATTGCATATTTCTCATTTACTTTATGAAAATGCTTCTATAAGTAAATTAATAAATAGCTCTGTATTTCTTTATTAGTGGATTTTATGTCTTTGTGTTTTGGAGCATTCTCCTCAAATCTTAAGCAAACTCCTCACACGACAGCAGTTCCCTGTTTCCCTTCTGAGACCTTGGAATTACAAGGAGATGCCACTGTCTGATTTAGGCCTGAGTTGTTTGCATTAGCCTGCTATAATTCGTAAGTAACATATTGTTTCCTTGTAGGCAGAAACTGGAGACCCTAACCTATTTCTTGTAACCTGGTGGAGAAAAAAAGGCACTCCAAATGCAGCCTTTTAGCTCTGGAGAGGCCATCCACAGCATTACAGGTGTATTGTGCCTGGAATACAATTAGCCCATTGAAATAATTTTGAAGGGCAAATACCTGCAAATATAGATCAATGCATTTAAATGAAGTTTAAATTAATCTCTGCACAAGGATATCACCTTCAAAAACCCTTAATAGTCATACAGATAGTTTGCTTTTTCTGAGTTGGATTTTAGCCAGAATTATAAGCAATTGAGTGTGCACTCTGTGCTCAGGCAGGACCTTATGTGGTCAATAGCTGCACTGATATTTGGTTTCAAGCAATAGAACTAGAAGAGACTGTGAATTATTTTTACTTCCCCTTCAGGTTTGTGCTTAAGAGAAAAACACCACCATGCATCCATTCACAGTGGAGAATCTGTCTACTTCTGTCACTGTCTACTAATATACTACTGATCTTTTTCCTAGTATTAACTTCACTTGAGGTATTTCCAATGTCTAATATTCAACTGTAGACAATTCTAGAAAAGCAATTGGTATAAACTATCATTCTCTCTGAACTTTATTTGCACCTTAATTAGTTGTGTGTCTGCCCATAGCTCAGTGTAATTCTGCTCTTTCACAGAGCGTCAAGTACTTTGGTGTTAGAAATAATACAGTCTTCTGCAGGCTAATATACAAAACCTGTTAAGGCTTATGAGACTCCAAAAATATTTTAAAATCACAACTTTTCTTGTACACTATGTTATCTCATGAAGCCAGGGTGAGCAAAGAACTTAGACAGCATTAAAATTTCTGCATCTCAAAGAAAGCAGCAAATAATTTCCGGTACTTACTTTATTCACTGTCTCAGCTCTTGTAGGTGCTTCTTGCTAGTAGCTTACTGCTCAGCTCAGCAGGAAGAGCTTCTATCTACAGCCTGTATGATCATATATTGCCTGATTTTTTGAGTTGAGTCCAAACATGTCATACTGGCTTCATGCTCCGTGAATAGAAAACAGAATTTTTAAGATTAATTATCAGTTTGGCATCATCATTTCTTTAGACTTTAGTTCCATGTGAAAGCCAAAACACCAAGCAGGCTGAGAATCGCCACCTCAGCTGGCTATGTGCAGGCACAGCATGGTAAAGCATAAACAACATACTTGGTTTAAAAAAATGATAGTGATGGCACTGAAGCTGTCATAGCTGCACTGCTGTTGCATGGAAAGGTATTTCCTGGTGTTATTTCCGATGGTGAGCAAACACTGTGAACTTCCCAGGTGTCTTGTGCTTGGGCATGCACTACATTTTCATTATCTGCAGGCTGAAGTTACTTTGGGAACTGTGGATGCACATCTGCAGCGCTTTCCCAGTTTTCTGCCAAGGAGGGAGGGATGCAGCCCCGCAGGGAGCTCCAGCTCTGGCCCTCCCTCACACCACCGCTGCCAAATGGGGCCCTGGCCTTTGCTGTTTTAGGAAGAAAAAAGGCAGAAAAGGATCTAATTCCCAACGTGTCCACAAGGAGGGGACACGTTGAGGGGCGCTGGGGTAGGGAGGGAGGAAGTTCTGCATTTTAACCTTCACACTTTTTTTCTCATGCTTGATAAACGCCCTTTGTAGGGAGCCCCCTCTGCAGAAGAGGCACTCATATTATTTGGGCTTTCAGCGTGTCAGTGTAGGTCGCAGGTGCTGCCTCAATTATAATAAATACACATTTTGGGTTTGTGTGGGGTTTTTTTACCTTTAGGTTCTCTGTTACAAGCAGGTTGTGATGCTTTAAAAACGTGTGTCTCTACACAGGTGAGACCAGGGCATCCCACAGCTGAGTTAAATGGGAGTCTGAGGAGAACATTATCCCTCCAGCCTGCCATGAGGTCAGACACTTCTGGGAGGTTTTTCTGGGAGTCAGTAAGATTTATGGTTGCTCAATCTCTCACAAATTTTTTTCTTATATCATGCATGTTCATGCTAAACAGTCTTAGAAATAATTTGTTTTACTAAAATAACACAATGTGTTTTCAGGAACTTGGCACCAAAACAAACTAAGAATATGAGTCTGACAGCCCACAGTATTCTTTTTTTGTGTTGTACCATATATATATATATATGTATGAAAATTCTTTTCCCTTAAAGGTTCAAAATCATTGGAGGGACTTCTAATGGTAACATGACTATAATTTTTTGTTGTGGTTTTAGCTCTGGACAAATGCCAAAGCCTCCACGAAAGCCGCTCCCCTCACACC
>VZRZ01007137.1:706877-719313 GCA_013398175.1 Climacteris rufus | reverse complement strand
ATATATATATATATATATATATGGAGGGATCTATTTGTGAAAAAAATGTTATATTGGAAAAATTAGCCATGCTTCCCCATGCATTTTCTGGGAAAGATTTAAAAAAAAAAAGTAATTAATGCTTATTTTTGTTTAGATCTGCCTTTTCAAGAAGAGATGCAATTACATAAAGAAGGTGTGGTGGTTGTACATCAATGTGGTGGTGTCTTTTCTGAGATGTGAAAACAGGCCAGCTGCTCTTGTGGTAAGTTATTACTGGAAAAAAGCAAACATAATCAGTAAACATTACTGAGTAAAAAATGGCATGTCTGTCTAGAGAAGTGTTAAGTGTCACAGAAAGTGACTTCTGGAACCTGTATTTCCAGCATTTTCTTCTGGGCAACAATGTTTCACTCTTGCTAGGTTTTGCACTTCTGTGTTCTGGAAAGGATGGGAGAGTTATACAAGGTTTTTGTTAACAAGGAATATTAATAGTTCAAATAAGCTAGATTCACAAGTATTAGGGTAGGTACAAAAATACCCAAACGAATTTAGAATTTTACTAATAGTAAATAAAGCTAATTGTTGGAGTGAAAGCTTACCTTTATTTATTTGCTGGTTCTGTTATCCAAGGGCCTGACTTACATTCTCACATCCAAGAACACCTGAATCATCATCTTAGCTTGTCTTAGGCAAGGTCAGCGGGCTGATGGAAGCAGTCTTCTAATTGTTGTTGATTTATTTTCTATTTATAATTAACATTTTACTTGAAGATCTTTTTTAAATAATATTAAGAAAAAAAGCTCCATTTTCAGGAATAATTGAATTCAAAAGGTTTGCTTCTTTCAGAACTAATGAAGTTTTAAATGAAGGATGCGAGCACAAAGCAGGAGAGAAGAAATGAAAACACTACAGAAGGTATAGGAGGATTTTTTTAAAATTCTTATTTCACTCAGACATAGCACATGACTGTTTTCTAGGGTAGGAAGTAAATTATTCAGTAATATCTTTTACCTGGTGGAGTTCATGAAAACATCATAAAACTAGGAAAATGGTATCCAGTCTGTACCAATTGAAACCATCAGATGACTGGGAATCAGATGCCTGCAAATAGGTTACATCTGTCTGAATAGGCAGGAGTAGGGTGGCACCCAGAAGGGAGTGCTTGTGGATGAGCCAGGATAAGCCAATTTTCAGCACTTGGTAGTAGCAGTAAACTTTTGGACTAAATTAGTCTTGACCTGTGGAAAGCTCTATAGAAACACTAATGATGACCTTCGGGAAAAGAGAAACAGCCTATTTTGATTGCAACTTCTTGAAGAGCTCCCCAACCTTACTTAATCTCTCTTGAAGACTAAAAATCATCAAATAACTGAGAGCTGCCTTGACAGCACCAGACTCACAGTATCATATATCTAATATTTGACTAATAGTTTTGATAAATTATTCATCTTCAGCTGTTAGGACCTGAGCATAAAAAAAATGTTTGAAATTTTGAGACTGGTCTGTGGCTTATTCCTCATCTCCACTTTGCTGTTTAGAGCAGTTGTGAGAAGGACAAGTGTTAAATCTGTAAAGTCCTATCACTTCCTTATCTTTGCACCTGCAATTCTCTGCCCTTCTGTGTGTATCTGATGAGATAATCACCTATGTCTCTGCTAAATGTAGGGATTGAGAAACAGGCTAGAGCTGAAAATGTTCATATCAGTTAAACTGGGCTCTTTGTGACTGCAGCTGTGAATACTTTATTTAGAAAAAGCAGTCAGAGAGAAATGTGAAAGGCAGTGCCTGCCATCTTAGTGCCTTTGCAGATTCAGCACAGGTTTGAGTTAGTTCTGATGCTCCAAAACTGCTTCTGTCTGCTTAAACAATTGTAAGAATAAACCCAAGACTCCTCTTTAACCCCTTTTACAGAACTGCACAAGTGAGTTATTTTCCCCATGCTTTCTGTTTCTGACCTTGGGTTTTACATTCACTTCTGTGCAGTGAATGCAAGCCTGTCACTGCCTGGAAAAGTGGTTATGCCACTGAGCTATTAGCTAAAAGTGCAGCAGTTTTTTCCAGCTGCACTTCAAAAGTAAACAGGAGTCCTTCCCTGGCCATTTGTGGAACAGCTGTAGGCACCCAGGGTTGTGAGAAGACACCTGGACTGTCCATGTTCTGGACAGAGAAAGGAATTCAGATAAAGTGTGGTGGCAAATGTTTTCTCTAAGATAACTAGCTGGTTGCCATCCTTCATGCCTGCAGCTTGAAGCTTGGCTTGAACGCCTGTTCCTCCCCAGACAGTGCAAGGGATGTGTCGGAACAGAACTTTGAGATTTGGATTCCATCCAGCGAACCATAGTCCTGAAGGACAGATGTGTTGATGGGCCATTCCCAGACATCTAGGTTTCTTGCTGAGCCAAATGATTTTAAAAGAAGATCTGTAGTAAATTTTGGGTTTGGTGAAGTGATCTGGGGCAGCTCTGAGGTGCCTATTTATGGCCGATGTTCTGTTGAGTACAGTCCCCAGTGTGAAGATTTCGTTATGCAGCATTTTGTCCATCTGTTCTGTGATTTGGATTTTTTTTTTCTTTTCTTTTCCTTTTTTTTTTTTTTTTTTTTTTTTTTTTTTTTTTTTTTTTTTGGTGATGGAGAAAGAAGCTAAAATTACTTTGGAATTTGTTCCTATTCCATGCTTCTTGTCTAAGGGAGAAAGTGAAGTGAAACGTCATGGCTTTAATACAAATTTCATGGACTGTCAATGGTTTCTTTTCCATTTAATGGCTGAAGAACTGGGGTTTTTTTCATGTCTTCTTTTCCAATCCTTTCAATGCCAATTGAAAAAAGAAGGGATTATTATAAACCTTTGCTGGGTAACCATTAAAATTTAAAATATTTACTTATATTTGGCATCAATTTCCACATGTTATCATTCCTCTGGCAGTAATAGTATCTCTTGGTAATGGTAACTTGCTTTTATTTTTCATGCCTTTTTAGGAAAAAACTCCTCATCTCATTTCCAGCAATTTTCTGTGTTAATGAGTGCATCTCTTCAGAAAGCAATGCAACAATGCAGATTATTAGATTATCTTTGAGAAATGTTGGTTTGAAGATATAGGCAAGATATTTCTATCTTAAAGGGGGAAAAAAGCTGACTAGATGCAAAAGTGGAGCAGCTTTGAACTTTTTATAAGATTATACCCATGGAAGTACTGAAAAGACAGCACAGCTTTTTCTGTGGTTAGGTTAATAAATATGCTTGCAATTGGAAATTATTAAAATTTAATTTAAGAAACGTCAGTTGAAAAAACATGCAAGCATTCTATAATTTCTGTTTGTGTAAACTTGATTTACTGAATCTGTGCAGTGATCACTGAGGTTCAGGGTAAATAGCTTTTGGCTGTTGTAATTTATGCTTTGGTTTCCTTCAAGAAGCTTTGTGACTAATTTCTGATTAATTCTATTATTTCACAGGAATTTCAAGTACTTTGCTTGATTTTGGGAATTAATTTTAAAAAAACTTAAAATGTTCCTTTCTTGTGAATCTTGCAACTTGACAAAAAGGTGAATGTGATATTCTTTGTGTGAAAGTGCTACCAGTTCAGAAGTTATGTTATTAACAATTGTTATATTACAGTATTTAAATTAATGTTTTTATTATATATACTGTCTTTCATCCCAAAGCCATTTCAGAAAAAGTGTGTCAGCTGTCATCTACTAGATATTTTAATGCTTTGGTAATAACTCTAAATGACATACTGCATGCAAATGAAAGAGCTTCACTGACTGACAAGAATTCATTGGGGCACCTGGTGCTTTGTTTTGGGAGGAAAAGTACTAAGCTTGAAAGGAATCCATGTCAAGATTACGCCTAGAATCTGTGATCAAAAGAAGAAACAAAGGATGTTTCATGGGCATCTTCCAAGTTGTATGTTGTAATCTTGCTTTATCTGTCTGTGATAACAATGGAAGCTAAATTGGAGCATGTCATAAATGGCAGCTTGACTTGGGGACGACAACAGGCAGCTGGCTGGTGTAAAGTCGATATCCAAGGACCTGAGGAGCCCAAATCAGTTGGATAGACACAGATTACAGTGTGATGTGAAATGCCACAGAGAATTTTGTTTGCTATATGATTGCTATTTCAAGAGGGATGTAGTTCTCCTTAATGTCCAGCCTGTGTAGATTGTCTTGGACTTCATCTAGTATCTCAAATAAGTAAATAAATCAAGTGCTTATGATGAGATAACAGAATTGTGCTCCATAAGATGCTTGCAGGAAGTCCAGCTCACCCAAGAGGGTTATTTGGATTAAAAGTGCACGATTTCCTTAAGGTGTTTCTTTTGCTTGAGTCCTGAGCAAATAAGACAATTCACTGAGGAGCAAGTGTAGGAGAGAGACCTGCCAGGTAGGTGTCAAACAGAAGTGTTCTCTGGGTTTTGTCCTGGATTTCAGCTCAAGTTAAGTAAACAGGGTATCACGGAAGTTTGCAGTGGCCCTCAATAAAAATCACTGCAGATAAATCAATCCCCACAGTGTGTTAATTCTTAGGACTCAAATACAGAGATCCAGTGCTATTTTCCTCTCTAAAATGGCCAGTTGCTAAACCATGATTTAGAGCCTCTCTTTCTCTCTTGAGGCAGGTCATAGAATGTTCTGCAGATGCTGACTTTGGTTTTGTTTTTTCTTTCCAGCAGTCAGCTATCTATTTCAGTAGATACCAATGTTTAACTTTTGAACTTTCTTAACTTTTTTTTACTTAATAAACAGGAATTTTTTTCCCTGAAATACTTCCCCCCTTCTCCACCATGAAAATATACTATGAAGCTGCAGTCCCTTTTCTGTGATGTAATAAGTTCAATTATAAGAATAATCCTTGAAAATTGGCCTCAAATGGAGTTGTTCTCTAAGCCTTTAAATCTTGAGGCAGGTTATGGTCTTGACTTCCCTATCAGCAGAAATAATGCAACATCAAATTGAGGCATGCCAGGTGCTTTTGGCCTAACTTTCAAAACTTGGTTTGTTTTTCTTTGGTTTTTTTTTTTAATTTTCCAGCTTTGCCTAGATTGATATTCCAATTCCTAATTTACAAAATTACATGACTGTCTAGATCTGATACTTTTTTCCAGTATAGGAAAACAGACCCTGTTCATGCCATCTCTCTGCTTTTCAGTGGGGTAAAGAGATTAGAATCCTTATGTTTCCCTAGCTGAGACAGGATTATCATGAGTAGGTTTTCCTCTTTTTATTTTCTTTCTTTTCCCTTCTTGCTGTTTCTCTGACATTCTTTGCAGTACGGCAGGGTGAAACAAAGTATGCTGAGGCATTGATGAGACTGAGGGACTAGAAGCACAAACAGTGCCTAAGTGAAATGAGAATGCCTGGAAAACATGAATAGCTCTGATAGACCTGAGCTATTACCTCAATTCTGAAATTGAAATATGTTGGCTTGGAATTACACTCTTTTCACATCACTCTTCTGCACCTTTAGGCAATTACAGACCTGTCGAGCACAGCCAGTTTGTACATTGTCCTCACTTAGCTGCTGTTTTGTTCCAGAATCAATATTAAAATATGGTGTTAAAAAACATTGCTTTGACAGACCTGCATAATGCTGTATGGTAGCAGCATCTGAGCACGCCATGGAAGTAACAGCCCCAAGGTGTCTTATTCTGTTTATCTTCAAATATGTCTGCTGCTTTGTCTTGGCAAACAATATATGAGTGTGACATGATGTTTGTATCCATTCTGCCTTGCAGTGCTCACTAATAGAGACCTTGGATTACATTAGGAGTTGTGGCAGGAAGAGGAAATGTGGTTTTCCAGGTGGTTTCTCAGGCCCCATGCCAGCCTGTATGACACAGAGTGAGAGGTGCAGTGTGAGCTGCTCCTGCTGAGGTGAAGCAGCCAAGGCTCCCTTGGGCAGGTGTTGCCTCAGATGGGAAGGGTTCATGCAGATCCTGATGCAGCATCACATGTAATACACACTCTTCTGCCTTTGTCCAACATTTGACAGCACTAAGTCTGGAAAGCAGGTGTGGTGAAGGGAGTTTTTGCATACTTGGAGAACACACATCTCCCATATATTGCACTGGGTAGTTGACCTACCTTATCTCTCTGTGTTTTGCTGTCAATGAATTTTCTACAAATCAAATGAAATTTTAGCTGTTCTACTTCTTTTTAGCTCACAGGCAGTGCTGGAGTCCTCAGGGCCAGTTTCTATCTTTATGGGCTGCAGCCTTTACAACTCCCTAGTTTAAGTGAAACCTTTTTGACCTATTTCTCGGGTCAGGGCTGAGATAAAATACAACATCCAAAAAGCTTTTTCATTATGTGATCATTCTGCTCCAAAAGGGGATAAAAAACACCTTTGAAATAATATATTTGGAAGAAATACTTGGGGGAACCAAATGCATGGAGGCAGTCAACCAATTGCTTTAAAAAAATGATCATATGTTGCTAATTGTGACATTCTATAATCTTAGTCTATAGTCTTAGTTGAAACTGCTTGTTTCCTTGGGGGAGCAGAGACTTGCTTCTGTGCAAGAAATGTGGAATCAGGACTTGGTAAGTGCCAAGCATCACCTGGTGAGCCTGAGAAAAAAATCGATGACTTGTCCAAGCTCCTATGTGAGAATTAAATTTAAGAAATTAAACAATTCTCAAGCAAGTAATGTACCAATAAAGATTTTATAGGAAAAGGCAATATATTAAAACCTTTTGAAGTAACCAGAGTTTTCGGTAGCAGAGGAGGGTGAGCCATCTCTCAGCAGGGTGCTGAAATCCATGTAGTTCAGCAAATCTACTAATGCATTATTTCCCCATTTCAGTAAGTCTGTGTAACTTTGAATACAGCAGTGTTTAGGCAAGAGAATTATTTGGGCCAGCTCTTCTAAATCCTACCTTAGGTAACATATTATTGTCATGGTAACATAGCTTTTGCTGTTAGGTCAAGATAGCCATCTATATTGTTTCAAAATGTATATTTGGAGCACAACGTACTAAAATCATCAATATTTATACAGCAGATAATATCTTCAGACAGGCTGGACACCATCTGTCACAGTCTGATTTAATTTTATGGCTGTAGCAAAGTGAACTGACAGTCTGGAATTTTTCACAGAAGTCATCTGGAAGTGTGTCATGGTTTTCAGGTAAACCTGTGAAATGCTGTAAATGATGGTTGTGTATTCATATTATGTAAATAGGGAAAGTACTCATTGGGGGGAGGGATTGATTTCTGTTTGTTTGCATCCTGAAACAAGTTTAAATTCTGTGTAGTGCTCTATTGTACTGGAATAATTTATAATTGAATCCCTCATACTTGCCTTATGTATCTCTGCAGGGAAAATTGAGCATGAAATCATTTGCTCTGGAAGAATTACTGAGTACAGGAAGTGGCAATTTTTGAAATTAGATAAGACTTGAGCAATTCATGGCATTGCCATCAGATGGCAATTTAAAATTAAGGATGTTTTCTTTTTCATAGTAAGTATTTGGGTTATGGCACCCATAGCATTTTATGTAAAGCTTTATATCATTAGGACAATAAAACATCCATGATAAATTTGTTCAAAATTATATTAGTGCATTTTAGGGTGTATTTATTTGCTAGAGTTTTACAGGACATGCAGCCCTTGACAGCAGACAAAGCAGTTCCAAAAATGGGTGTAGTGTTACTGTGTGCTGAAATTGTTTTCTTGATATGTGTGTCATCAAATAAATGCTAAAATATTTTTGACTAAAGGTGCAGTAATTGGAGGTACAGATGAAATAGTTTCATGTACTATGTACATATGTACTTATGTACATAAGACAGTCCTGCTTCTCCAAAACTTGTTTGCTTCAAGTTATTCATTAAATTCATTCCCTTTACTGAAGTAAGTACTTAACAGTCTGGTTTTGTACATCTAATTCACTGCCTAATGAGATATATGTGCATCTTGCTGTTTCATATTTATGGGCTTTCTATCAGGACATCCTTTTTCTAATGATGATGAGTGTAAAGACTTGAACCCTTCACATGTGTATTCATGTGCGTGCAGGCATTTGTATACACATTTCTCCTGTGTTAGTGCCTGTCTTGTTGCTGCTGAATGTATATCTGCTAAGATTTGTTTTATCCTACATTAGATCTTGATTTAAAAATGCATGGGTAATGAAAAGCACTCTTGACTTGAAGAACCATTTTTTTCTGAATCTGCTGCTTTCCTCTACTGAATTTAAACCAGGATTTCAACTTCTAAAATAATGCTCTTTGGTCAGGTAGCTGCTGGATTTTGTCCTTCTTTTTACAGTGTACAAGCAAGTGCTCAGTGCAACTCCTTTGGTTGTTTACTGTTAATCACTCTGTCTTTTATGAATTCTTCTGGTGCATCTGTTATGCTGATTCATTGTCTCTCTCACTTAAAACCTCCCTCGTGAAAAAGTGAATCAAGTGGACTTGCCCAACAGCCCTGCCCTACCCTGTGATATCACTGCCTGTTCTCAGTTACCAGACTTTGTCTCCAATTACATTTTGTAGCGTCCCTGTGTCGGTCAGGCCACATGAAGGTACTGTTTAGACTGTTTTTTTCAGCCTCAGAGTTCTATAGAAAGCTGACATGATGTTGGTCATAGTTATTTCTCCATCTCTGTTTAGTTCTGTTACATTTATCCATCTGTGTAACAAAGTTAAAGAAATCCTGAGATTAAAACGTACACTTCTTCATGGTATGACAGTGAAGAGGTAGTAGAAGGAAAGGGGGTGAAAGAGGGCTTATAGGAGTATGTGTAGCTTTTTAAATTTTTTTAAAAGCCTCTCTCAACCATTAGCAAAATAATTATGTGAAAAAGGTAACAACTTTAAAGGCCTCTTGATGGAGATGAACACAAATCAAGATTACTACTTCTTTTTCCTGGAATAAAGTCCAGGTCAACCTGCATTAGTAATTTTTCCTTGACAATGGGAAATTTTTGAATTTGCGTTTGAAATGAAATGGTGTTTTGTACTAAAAAGGACTAACACTGAATGCTTTGGAGAAACAAAGAGGAGGTACAAGAGCTTAGCTGAAATTAATTTAGCTGGCTCATTGTGACCTCTGTAGCTGATTTTGTGCTGTTAACATCTGCTTCAGATTAGTTGACCTTAAATTTAGACCATACACACTTCTAGTCTTACCTGTCATAGTGAGCTTATCTACCAGTTGAGACTGGGGCAGCTATTGTGGGATACTGGTGCCTAAAATGATTTGTTTCAATTCTTTGATGCAAATTTGATGCACTGTGTCAGGCCATTACAGTGTCTAGCTGAGACCTGGTTCCAGTGTGGAATGCATTTTATGGCATCTTGGTGTATCTTGGCCCAGCCAGTAAAACATCTCGGCAGGACACTGTAATCACTCAGAATGGATGTGGAGAGAAATGCTGTTGAGCTTGAGGAAGCAGCATCCCTTGATTGGGAAAAGAAGCATTTGAAAAGCCACTATTTTCCATTAGATATGTTGTTTCAAGGGCCAGTATCCTAATTATACTGCAAAGCTTCAGTCACTTCTGCAGAAGCTTAGGCTTTGTTTCTTCTGTTTCTCCAACCCCAATCTTGTAATTATGTCAAAAGCAGCCACTCCTTTTCCCTTCTGCACCAGTGAGTGTTCAGTTACCGCTATTTTCAAAGGTATTCTTCTGACTCACACAATAGTATGGGGTATTTTTTTTCTAGAAAACATAAATTTATTGTATTCTGAATGTTTTTTGTAATAAAGGCAAAATAGGTGTATGGATGTATTTTTAAGGGAAAAAAAAATCCCCTTTGATACAGGTTGGTAAGAAACTCATATATGTGTATGGTTGCTGATTGTGGAGTCTTTTGCCAAATTAGCAAAAACCTTGAATGGCTTTTTGCAATAAACAGACACCCCAAAAAATGAGACTAATATGTAGACTTTCCTTAAAGAGGTAATTTCATTCTGGTCTTTTGCCTAACAGTAGAGTCTTGTTGAAGAAGACAAGCACAAAAGAAGTAATTTTTCAGGGCATTCTCTTGTATTCTGTAGGGTCTGGAAGGGATAAAACCTTTCTCACAGTGAAAGGAGGCTCCTTTGCTTGGAGCTCTTGTATGCTGGAAGTAGTAGCGCAAACATGACAGTAATGTCATAGACACTCGAAGAGAATAGGTAGATGTGATATGAGAAAGTGTGAGAGAAAGATAAAAGGGAATGAAGAGGTTTGTGTTTTTAATGACATGTGAATACTGCCTTTTAAAATTTTTGTTTGTTTTGTCAATGTTGTGATGAGAATTCTGGAATTTTTTTGTTTCAATATCTTGTAGTTACTGCTGATTGTGGCTTCTGCTATGCATCTGCAGCATCTTTATTACCCCTCCTCCCCTAATCACTCAAAATTTAAGTTGGGCAAACTGTAGATTTTTGAAGCTTATCCAGTCAAATATGCTATGATTATTGAGACCAGTAACTTGAAACATTAAACATATCTGTCTTATTGCTTGCATCTACTGTGCAGGTGTTTGCAAACTGCACTGGACACTGTGCCCTGCTGCCCTTTGTGCCTCCTCAGGACACTGGTGACAATGGCAGGGCATCTTCTCTTAGTGCAATGTAGAGTGTGGGGAGGAGTTTCTGTGGTGATTGTTAGCTTGTGATAGAGCTGTTAAGTAAATGGGGAAGAAAAAAAAGACAAGAGTGTGAAAGTTGTAACTATGGAATTTTTTCTCACTGCAACTCAATACATTCAGGCCTTCATGTGTGTATTTATGTGTTCAGGAATGATACATGGATCAAGACTAAAGCCTTCACTTCCAAAAAATAAGAGCATGCAGGAGGAACATGGAGAAGGAAGAGTGGTATATGCAGACAAGAATGGGGAACCTATAGCTCAGGGACGACAGCCAGGTCACAGCCAATGACTTCACTTTGTCTGTAGTAAAGTTAAACAGTTTAATTATTTATGTGTCACGTCATATGTCAGTGTATGGGCTGCTAAAGGCACTTGGATGGCCCTCAAAAAGGCAAGAGTTACCCAACCTGAGTTAGATAATCTGTGTTAGAGTTCCAGGTCACACAAGACCATATTTGGTTCTGCGTGTGGTAAAACCTGTGGAATATTCAGATCACTGGCAGGAAAACTGCAGTGAATTCCTTTGGACCAATGAAATTGATATACTGAAGAAAATTATATGTGTTTTTCAAAGATAGGTATTTTGGCAAGATAGAATGTCACCGTAAGAGGAGGAAAGGCAAAAAGAATTGGGATTTTTCAGTGTGGAAAAGAGAAGTCTTTGGGGTGACCTGCTTGCGGCCTTCCAGTCCTGAAGGAAGCCTACCAGAAAGATTGGGAGAGCCTATTTACAAGGGCATGTAGTGACAGGACAAGGGGGAATGGATTCAAACTGAAAGAGTAGGTTTAGATTGGATGTTAGGAAGAAATTCTTTACTGTCCTCAGGTTGCCCAAAGAAGTTGTGGAGGCCCCATCCCTGAAAGTGTTCAAGGCCAGGCTGGATGGGGCTCTGAGCAATCTGGTCTAATCAAGGACATCCCTGCCCAATGGCAGGGGAACTGGAACTAGATGATCTCTAAAACTTCTTCCAAACCAATGCATGATTCTATGATAATATTTCTGATTAGCTCTTATCCCAGCCTAAATCTCATGGAAGTCTAGTCTCATGGAAGTGTAGGAACCTTCCAGTGTACTTCCTTTGCTGTTTAATGTCAGAGGCGAGGAGACATCCTGTAGTGTGACCTGTGCCTAAGAAACATTATCTGCTTAACTTTTAAACTTGAGAACATCAGGAAACATCACCAACTCTACTGGGTCCTGGGAGCTCAGAATGCAATAGTTCCTCTGTGCAATGGTGCTTTTTAGAAGTGGGTTTTGTGGCGTTCTAGTGGTGGGCACTACATACTGTTAATGGGGAGATCTCTAGCAGGTCCTTGTGCTTCTAAGGGACTTCATTCTAAGGGACTGCATTGATTGTTCATGTGAGCAGTAGCTGTGTTCAATAGCTGCGAAGGAGATGTGTTATAATTAATTTTTTTTAATCACTCCCCCAAGCATGAAATTTACTTGAATTTTGAAGGTTTATGTGTTTTTTTAGGGTGATGGGCATTTATGCCTCTGTATAGCAGCTAATGTAAACAAAAGAGCAGATCTACACTGCTGTTGCTACCTTCTCTCTGTACTGCAGATGTCTGAGCTGCTGCTGCTGGTAAGTGCTACAGGAGGCTGCTCAGCTTCCCTTTGCCGGCTGCTCTATCCCCTGATTCTCCAGGAGATACCGTGGCTGTGGCTGCAGATTAGATTTTTCTCTCCCTCCCCCTGCGAGACCTCTGTGTGCTTTGACGTCATGTGTGCTCCTTTCAGTTGCCATAGCAGCCCCATTCCCCAAGCTCTCTGCCTGTCTCCTCTGGTAGGTTCCACAATGGTACAGCCAGCATCACGCTGCACAATGGTTTCCAGGCAGTGAAAGAGCGTGATTCAGCA
>VZRZ01007137.1:595712-706832 GCA_013398175.1 Climacteris rufus | reverse complement strand
TTATCAGACATTTTGCCTCCCCTTTTTCTGTTCCCTTCTACCCTCTCCCCCAGGCTTTTATTCAGTTCTTTAAAGGAAAACGGTGATTTACCTTGAAACCAACTGCCCATCTTTTTTTTTTTTTCTTTTTTTCCCTTTCTTTTTCTATTATTATAAATAACCCTTTTTTTTTTTTTTTTCTCGGCACTGTTTGGAATATGATTTAAAAATACCACCTAAAGTCGCAGTTTGGGGAAAAGCTTTCTGGACGAGGAGAATAGCTCGCAAGCGAGGAATGGTAGGTGGCTGATGCTAATACTCTTTGACTAACTGCTTTTGCAGGGTGGGGTGATGAATATTGATTGCTGCTTGGAATAAAAAAAATAAAGCGGGGGGAGAGAGAGAGGGAAAGGGAGACAGGTTAATGAAGTAAACTGCCAAGCAAAGCAAGAAGGCTGCACCTGTCCATTTTGTGGCCAGAGAAGCATCATTTTGCTGTGTTTGGGTGTGTATGATCTTTAATGTTTGGGCACTGTAGGTGACTGGCGGCCGTGGGAGCAGGGCAGGGGCGCACCATGGATGGGAGTGGGATAGTGCCTTATCAGCTGGCTCATGTAAACACTGGTGTTTTACTCAGTCTCATCACCTCTAATGCTGCCTGGGGGCTCTGGGGGGAAGGACATGTCTTGGCTTGCAGTTCAGTAGAAAAATGAGTGTATTATGTGGGTTATATGGTCCATACAGAGCCATATAAAATTTGAATGTGTAAAAATAAAAGGGAAGGGAGGATAAGCAACTAGAAGATTCAGAGGGCAGAAGCCTTGGCCTTTTGCAGAGTGGTTGAATGCCAAAAAAAAAGTATATGTGTGTGTAGAGAAGTGTTTGACAAACCTTGTCAGATGTGGGGGTGGGGGTTGTTTTTAAGGAAGTGGCCTTTAAACATCACTCATCCACATTACTTGGATGCAAGTGAACAACTCGGCCCATTGGGTTTTACAGAACCACAGGAGCTTTCAGAAGAAGTGTTTACACAAGCTACAGGACAGTTATTTTGCAAAAGAGAATTACCAATCTGTAGACACTGCAGTGAAATCAATGTTGCCTTGCAGGGAAATCCTCTGGCAGAAAAGCTACCGCTACAGGAAGAAATGTTTGGTTTCATTTTTTTACAGCACAGAGACATTATTAGAAATAATAGAAATTTGCCTTGGATAATTAAGTGTTACAGCATTGTTTAATAATCAGGCAGTGCTTCCAGTGAGCCATGTTCCACACCATTCGTGTGCTGGGTGATTGTAAGCTTGTTTACATGGGCTCCTTTTGCTGCAGAGCTTCATGATATCCTCAGTGCAACCTTCCCCTCCTCTGATGTGTTCACTGTAAGTTTTGCCAGAGACTTCTATAGGGACAAACTGACAGTACATGAAAATGCAAATTTTGAGCAAAATAATGGCATAGAGTAGAAATTTGTTAGGAGGAAAATGTAAATGAGTATATTGTAAATGATAAGAGGAATCTGAAACCAGCTTGCTGGAGGACACAGAGGTTGTTCTGCAAGCCCAGCTTCAGAAAAAGAGAGGGATTAAGATAGAACAGGATGGTGTAGATACTGCACAGGGCTGTTTGTCTTTGCTCATGTGTAACCTATCTTTGGTCCCCATGCCTTGGGGAAGGTGGGGTGCACCAAACCTCTGCTATTTTAACCCTCTTTCAGTACATTGCTGTGTAGTCACTGGTCAGGAACACTCTGGAGTAATACTTTCTTCTGTGGTCTTCTGGCTGTGTCCTCTCTTCCTCCTGGGAATGGTGGCATAGAAATACCTTTTCAGTTGGCTCAGCTAATGACTTTGTCTTACAGGGATGCAGATGTGAATGACAAAGGTGATTTGACCTCAGCCATTAAACAATATTCTTTTTCCCTGACTCTCAATAAACTGCAGTCTTTCTCATTGCTCTCTCCTGCTGTTTCAGAGTATGCATAATTAGTCAAGGTCCTTTTGTAATTATGGTTTTGTTGAGGAGTATTAGGATTACAAGTATGTTCCTAAATAGGATAAGGGCAGAAATTTCTTACCATGAAAAAGGAGTTACCTTCAGCTGCCTGTCTGCCTGCTTGGAAAGTGTCCTTCTCATTTTTAAAAAGCCCTTTCAGTGCACACACACATTGCTATGAGCAGACTGTGAGAATGAGTGTTTTCTTGTAGGTTTGGGGTTTTTTTCCCCACTGTCAGTGGTTGGCATGTTTGCAGCTGTTTTTTAGAGATTTAACAGTACTGGATCAATATACCTTTAAGCAGTGCTACAGTACCAGATCTGGCTTCTGAAAGCAAAGGGAGAGTTGTCAAAATTTTACTGCTATGGTATTGGAGAAGGTCATAAAGTTTACTTGTAGTTTGCAGTCCACTGCAAAACTCATCCAATTTCAGGGGGAGCTGAAGCAGGCCCAAAGGAGGGAGGTTTTAGCATTGCTTTTGCAGACATCATCATAATTTTGTTAAGACCTGGAAGACAGAAAATCCGCATTTAGGGTAAGGTCTCCAGCTTTAAAATTCTTAATCTCTTAACTGTTGTTCAGTGGAAACTACCTAGTATTTTGAACAATTTCAAACTTCAGAAAATATCACCAGCTTGTTGATAAATTTTCAAATCAAAGTAAGTTTTTGTTTGTTTGTTCGTTCTATGGCAAGCATTCTATACCCATAGCCCTTCCCATTTCATTGATTACATTTTGAGCTTATGATAGCACTACTAGAAATTTTGTCCTAAAAGCCTAGTGATTGCAGAATATATATATATTTAAAACATGGCTTTTAATGCTCATGTTTTGCTACCCTTTTCTATGATTATTGCACGTTTACTGTTTTGAAGGCCACTTGCAAGAAAAATGAGGACTCATAAAAGGGCACCAGTGATTAAAGCAGGGATCAAAAGCAGTGCAGGGGGTGGGACAGAATTTCACAGTCCCCTGGCCACTGTTTGCAAAAGTTACACAGCTGTCCTTGAGCTGCTATACTGTATTCTAGCCTGATAGCTGTAGTTTTGTTAGTAAGCACCAGAGTCAGTCTTGACTAATTCCTAGAAGAGAAGGACAGGAAATGCAAGTCCCAGTACTTTCCAGTCTTATTTGTTTGTTATGCATTGAGATTTTTAGTAAAGGATTTGGTGTATGAACTCACTAGTGGTGGTGGTGACGGCATGTTCTCAGCTTCATCTCTGCAGAAGGGATGGGAAATCGTAAGCTTTAGTGTACCTTAGGATCTTCATGACTATGCCTGGAGCATAGGGCAGTATCTTTTTACAGCAAGAAAAGGAAAAAGCAGCTGTTGTATTTTTAGGCTTCTGGGTTTTTCTCCTCTCCAAGAAAAAGGTGATGTTGACGACCACATGAGTGCAGCCCCTTGCTCACATCACAGCAGTGACATGGGAAATTTGGGGTGTGTTAGGACCTGACCTAACACAAATCTTTGGATGTGTTGGAATCTTTCAGGACTGTTGTCAGCTTTTTACATTGTAATAAACAGTAAAAGTTGGGGGTCCAGAAGAGCCTTCCAGTCTAGGATTCTACACTAAGAGGTCAATAACCCAGGAAATTAGGAACTGCAATTTGAGTGTGGGATTTCAGGAACCTGAGTTCACTGAACCCAGTTCAGTGAAGCGTAATGGGCCCTCTCTTGCTGAGGAGTTGTCTTCTCATGGGGATTTTAAATTTTCTATTCTTAGTATAAAGTCTCAGTTCTCTTCAGAGATACTTGAAAGCGTGTTGTGTTACAAGGGTAAGAAAGTGTTGCCCAAAACTTCCACTTAATGATAATCATTTAATTTTGTTTAGTGGTTAGACACCAGAACACTGTGTGGGATTGTTCCTTCTCTTATTCACTACCTTAATACCACAGGGCTTGCTTTTTACCACATTTCTTGTGGTTGTCTGTCAGTTTCTTAACTGCATGTGCTTTGTCAGTTGAACTTTTGTCACATGTTTTGTTGTTTGTTTTTAGAGGATGCTAATTTGATAAACAGCAGTAATTCACAGGCCTTTCCTTATGCCTTTGTGTATCCATATCACACAGTTTTTAAAGCTGTTAATAATGTCACAAGTCAAATCTAATTTCCATCCCCAGGTATCGGTGACCGATGACTGGGTACATATCTCAGCTTGTTATAGGTAAAGTTTCTGCTCTTCCTTATTCCAAAGAAAAATTTGAAGATCTGGCCTGAGAAAGATAGATAGATAGATAGTATAGAAACAAAACCAGTTATTTTAGAACAGTTTATGGGGTTTTTTAGTGCCATCTGTTTCAATTTCAACAGTCTTGAACATGTGCTCTTGAGCACTAAGGCCTTGGTTTTTTGTTTGTTTTTTTTTTTTTTTTTCGCATTATTTTCTGTTTCTAGCCTTTCATCTTTGCATGGAATAAGGGAAATTTATGGTATAGATACTGCCTGAACTGGATGCATTATGGTATTATCAGAGGAAAATCTAAAGTCTTTGTTATATGATGTGCAGATACTGATATTCCAGGTTAGTTTAGTTTTCTGAAATTTTCTGTGTCAATCAGACTTGAAAAATAAACCCCAAATATCTCTTTCTCTTTTTTTTTTTTGTGCTTAGGGCTAGTATTAGAAGCCTGTACCAACAGCAGGCCAGACTCAAATATCAGCTATGGCAACCCATGCATGAAGTTGATGCCTTTGAACTATTTCCTATAGATGAGACATAGCACATGCTGTGGTGAGTCAACAACGTATTATCTTATTAAATCTTTCTCCTTGGCAAAAAAAAAAAAAAACGACAAATGCCGAAAGATGCTTAATGCCAAAGTGCATGCAGGTTTTTTTCCTTTTATTTTTCTTTTTTTGGGGGGTGGGGGAGGAGGCAGGGAACATTAATGTTACAACTTGTAGTAATTTTTAGTACACATTAGCATAATGCTGTCATCTTATAATGAGTTTTCCAAGTGTATAATTTCTGCATTGCACAATTATCAGATGGAGCACATTTGGAATGTGATTTCAGTGGAAGTGTTAATATAGCCAAATAATTTAAAAAAAAATCCTACACATGCAGTGTTCTGAGCACTATTTAAAGTGGCAAAATCTATTTTTTGCTACTACTGCAAAATTCACAACTTTGCACCAGTTTTTGTAACTGGTGTTTTGGATGTCTTTGATTTGGGGTGGAGGAGAGGAAAGGTTGTTTTGTTTCTCTTTGAGGTGACTGAAGAAGATTATGGGGATTCCTCACAGATTTTTTTAACATACATGTCTTTATCCTGGGACACAAAAATAAATTGTGAGAATAGTGACAAAGAGCAGATAGTTTAAGCTACAGAGTATTTTTTAAAAGACTATGTTCAGTCTGCTAATAATTCCAGTGCATATTTCTTACTTACATAATAAGCCATTTTGATTCTGATAATTTCTCTAAGATAGTTTTGGTATGCTTGTGGGAGATGAGGAACTGTGAACAGCACTGGCACATGGGTAATGTAAGGGTGATGAAATGAATGCTCTGGGGGCACTTTCATCCTTGGTGGAGTTGCTGAAAGAATTAAACAGGTGTCAGTTAAATATATTTGACTTTGCTTTGAAGTGAGATGAGTGACAGAAAGCAGTGCCTACTAGTCTGCTCTGAGAGAAGTTGTGTTCTGTTGGAATCTAAAAGATTTCCCAGGGAAAAAAGCCATACATTGGACACCAGTAGTGATTTGTTGCATGAGGAATGCCAGTCTGGACTTCACTTGTGAACATCCAGTGAAAGCAAAACATTTATGTAGAACTTAATAACTTCTCTGTATTAATACTATTGTATTTTTAATTTCTTGTGGCTTTTAAGACCTATTTTCATAACGTAATTCTTGCTGTCAAGACAGCCTTGGTCTAATGTGAGGACTTCAGAAACTGTGATTCTGAGCCTTTCATATATGAATGGGTCTGTGTGACTGATGAAGCCTGAAACCATATGACTTTTTTTAAATTAGTGGTTTTTGTTTTAATTCCTGTATTTAGGAGCATGTAGATAACCTGTCAGTTGTAGATAATGAAAGTTTAAAATAGGCTGGCAACAGCAGATTATATATGATTTATGGTAATTGTTGGAGTTGTGCAAATAAAGGATTTTGTTAACATGTCCATAATGAACAGTTGCTAAACAGACGTTGCATGAAATTTTTATGGTGTTTTGTACATGTTAATGCACTTAGCTGAGAGTCATGACTGCTCAGTTCCTTTCACCATTAACATTATTAAAATTGCTGTATAAGTAGAAAAATAATTCTTAAGAAGCTGGGTGACAATAATCCCCTCTCTTGGCGTTTTGCATTTAGTACTATATGTAGTGCTAATTTTGGAATGCAGTGGTACTGCTGTCTACAAGCAGTGTGACTTGATTATTTGTCCCTTGGGTCACCAAGATGTCTTAATGTTGCAGCTATTGGTATTGATGTGTGGTATTTCAAACACGCACCAATGGCTCTGTTCAGGATACTTTCAGAGTTCAGTGCACGTTTAATTGGCCTTCTCCAGCTTTGTTCTTCCCAATTTAGATTTTAGGGCAGGTAATCAGTGCAAATACAAGGTTTTCATTTTCATATATGAAATGTGTAAAAGAACTTAGATGTCATAGGGAGAGAGTTGCTTGAGAAGTTTGCTCCCAGCTGACATGATATTAATAGGCAAAATTAGTTGAATATGTTTAACAGAAATTAAGGACTTCCAAGTCTTCTTCTGAGGCTACAGCTCCACAAAAAATACCTGTAGGTGTCTTCAGACATGTAATACAACCCTTTGGTGTGTGCTTAAAGCTTTGTTTGTGTAGGAATTAGGGATGCAGTTCTGTAAACGTGTGAAGCAAATGCAGTTTGAAATTGGGGGCTTATGCTTCCTGTGGGGGCGCTCTCTAGTTAATATTGCTCATTAAGGCAGACAATTTGATAATATAATTTTATTTTGTATTCAGCAATTTCTGTTGATTGAAATGCAATCTTTGTAACTGTAGAACTTGTATGTGAAATCAGAAACCACATCTAAAAATCAGCATATAAGTATCAAAGTTAAATTAACTGTCAAAAAACTTTTGAAAATGGTCAGGAAAAGTAGCGCTTGGAGAACAAAAGTACCCATTAATATTCATCACAGAAAAGAACAAGTATGGAAAAAACCTGGGATATTTTGCTTAATGTAAAAACAAGGTTAGTGCTGTGGGCGATGGGAGTTTTGTGAAGCTGAGTTAGTAATTTTATTATAAGTCACGTGAGAGAAAGGCTTTGATACATCTATGCAGAGAAGCAAAGTACCTAGGATAATGGAATTTTGGGGTTTTTTTAAGCAATTGAGAAAACATTTGAGGATCTTTCTATTTTGTAGTGTCTTAGCTTGGTATCTTGCTACTATAGTCTCATGTTTTTTTGCAACATTGTATTGGTTTCTCATATTCATCACTGTGTAAGTGCTAAGTGCACAAGGAGAAATCAGAGGAACTCAGAGCACAATTTTCTCTGAGAAATTTGTGTTCTGCTCCTCTGCCTAATAGGAAAAACTTGTTTATATTAAATTTGCTGCATATGATAACCGTAAAAACTTATTACCTGTTACTGATGATGGCAATGTAATGAGCAACATATTTCCCCTTTGAGGGCTGTTGCCTTAGCCTATTTCCAAAAACTATTTGTCATGTGATCAGCACATGCAAACAAAGGTTTTCCAGAAGTGACCTCTTAGAGTCAACATTTCAGCTGCTCACCTGCTGTACTTTTCAAGGAGGTTGGATTTTTCCCAGAAAGTGCTGAGATCTTCACTTGGAATTACACGCTTTGCAATGGAACCACTTGATCACCTTTATTTTAATAAACTTCACTGAAAATGCCCATAAAAGGAGTATTCCTGCCTTTACATTTTTTGTTGTTGTTGATTATCTTTTTTCCCTTTATATGGATTTTTTTTTTTGTTTCCTCAAGATATTTTAAACTCAGATAACCTTATGTGGTTTTATGTTCTTAGTTCTTATTCTGATTCATATCCTTTCTCCCTCTATCCTTGGTTTGTCTTTAGTTATTCCTACATCCCCTAAGATTAGTATTTTAATTTAATTATATTGAATTGTTGCATTTCAACTCTTGCAGTATTTGGGTTTCTTTAATGCCCTAGGCTAAGTATCACATACATGTGAGAAACTATGAGCTTTCTTTTAATGAAAAGTAGGCTTTTTATTCATATTACTGGAAAAAAATGAAGCTTGAGTATGTGGAAGATTGAGGCTTCAAGAATGCCCAGCCCTCCCACCAAGATTATTCCCTAATAGTATATTGGAATTTTAAGATCATTTAACATGGGTCTTAAATGTTTGGGACTGACAGTCTTTAAAAAAATGAGTTAGTTGGAAAGTGAAGATTTGCTGTCTTTCTGAGTGCTTGTAAAGACATGGATATACCTTGTGCTGTATCTATGTCTGTATTCCTCCAGTAGCCTGATTTGGCATAGAAAAAGTCAAGCTATTTGCGCATTTAAAAAGTGAAAATGAAATTTATCTTAAAAATTCAAGTGCAGATGCCTGTCTTTGAGAGATCTCCAGGTGTTTGGTTTTGCTTTGGAATACTGCTGGATCAAATGCTTTTGTTCTGCCACATGTCAGTCTGTGCTTACTGAAAAAGAGTGAGCTTAATTTATGAGCTTAATGCTTTCCCGTGTCAGGCGTGACCCGTGAACATATCCCATGAAATATTTGTATCTGCTGTATTTTTTGAGTTCCTGAAGGGAAAAAAATAGCTCTGAACCACCCACTAGGCTAGTTCAGTATTTGGCAGGCTCTTCCAACCTTATGGAAAATATCCAGGACTATTGCTGTAGCATAAGGGAGTAGAATGTCAGACAAATTTCTTCTGAACCTTTGAGTAGTTTTCCAATGTGATTCTTATGAGGTGTGTTAAAATAATTTGAATAGCCTGCAGAAGAATAAAAGGAAATGCCAAATCAATAACAGAGAACACACGGAATGGTGCCAGCAGAAAGGTGGAATAGATACCAAGACAGCAGTAAATTCCCCTATTTAATGGGCATGGCATGCAAACCCGTATTATATAAAGTGGTGGGAAGTATTTTGTAACCACAGGGCAAAAGGTTTTGCCTGCTTCCTCTTCTAGACTTGTCAGTGTTATATGTCTCTGTGCCTATTTCTTTGTGGACTGTCATTATCAAAAGTGCCTTTCCTTCTCACAGTTTGTCAACAGGAGCAGAAACCTGAATATACCATGCGATGCTGCCAGTTTTTCCTCTGCTGTTGTGTGTAGTGGAAAATATAGGGAGCACTGACTGCAAGTGAAGAGTGGCTCTTGTAGAGAGGAGCACCCACAGTGCTGGCAGCATCAATTACTGCCTTCATGCTCCCTGCATGAGGGTCTAGGTCAAGTTGTCTCAAGGCAGCAGTGTGGCAGCTCCTGTACAGGCATTAGGTTAGCAGATTTAAGCTCTGGGGCAGTCATTTCCCAACTATAAAAAGGAATGAAACAGGCCAGACCTGTATATGCGGTTATCAGTGCAATACAGCAAGTATAGCATTGATGTTGTGTTCCTTCCCTCTTAATTACAGTGTGTTGGGATGGACTGTGGCAGCAGACAAGTGAAATGGCAAAGGCAAAAATGCATGGTGGAAGACTGTCCAGAATAGTGAGATTATTTAAGCTGGTTGTACATCCACAGCCTCCTCTACAGCACCTGAATTGTTCTTCTTGCCTTGGATGCAGGCTGCTGTGCAGTGGCAGATTGGCGAGAGGAGAGGGGAGAATAAGAATATAAGAACAGCCAGTAGTCTCACATGAAAAATCCACCTAGAAAAGGCTTCTGTCCTCAGTGGCCATTAGCTAAATATTTGGAGAAGAAAAGTGAGAGCAAGATAAGCAAAACTGATGTTTCTCTTGCTGTGTCCTCCCATATTCCAGAAGTCTGACTTTTCTGGGACAGAATTTTTCCTTTGTGTTTAAAATTTTATTTCCTAGTCCAACATTTTCTGCCCAGTGGATGCTTTATGAGCTCTTTTCTAGATGTTCAATGTGATGATCAATTCTGGTTGCACTGAAAATGCTGGGATTTTATTTGTTTTTAAAAGTGATGTTGGGTGAACATATTACTCCTATTCTGGAAAAAAAAGATTTCTTCTTGTGTGAACCTGCTGTAAAACTGCAGGGGCTTTGAAAGTGCTGTAAATGTATAATAGCATCCTGACAAAATGTTCTGTTCCTAGCAGATATGAAGTCATTGCTAAAGGTAATATTTATACAGCAGGCTCTGGAGTAATTTATTGTGTGTGTAGCTTTGTGTTAATGTGCTTACTATCCCAAGCTGGTTTATCTAGACCAATGCAGCAGGTAGAATAATACAATGGTTTGGGTTGAAGGGACCTTTGAAGGCAGAGCCTTCTTTCGCTAGTGATACTGAGACTTTTAAATATGCTTCTCTACTGCCTTTGTTTAAAAATCTAACTCCATTTATGTATCCAGCAGTGGGGCTACTTTCCTTGCAGCAGGTGTCAGTGCTCTCTGTTCTGGTCTGCCAACACTGCATGAAAGGAGCAATGAATGGGAGGATTTTCTTGATTTATAAGCTGTTAGTGTTGAAACAGAGCACACAAGAGAAGGCAGGGTGGGATTAATTACCCTGTGCTTCACAGAGTGGATATGATAATTTTTCTTGGTTGCACATCAGAGCCTAAGGTGACATAATAGCCTAAAATGGTATCCAAGTGTTCCTCTCCCTCTATTCTCAAAGCAATTTTTTCTCTGAACATGAATGGTTACTGTTGCTTGTGTGTTTTTACACTGTGTGTGTATTTAACTTCACCACTTCATGCCTAGTTCAAGCACTGTATATGTAATTCACAATTGAAAATTCAGAGATAGGATTTAAAAACTGAATCCAATTCTCAAACAGGAAAATAAAGAGAAATTAAAAAAGAAAATTACATTTTAAATGCTTATTTTCCTGAAACAAAAGACTCTCTGAGCTGTTCCCAAGAATGATCTGCGTGGCTTAATTGTGACTCATAATGCTACTTAAATGCCTGCATTAATTTTATGTTAGATTTCAGTCATCAGCATGTAGATAGATGTTTTTGTGGCATTATGAATGCTTGATTTGCTGTTGTACTTAAAATCAATTTTTTAATCTGTCAAGCTGTGTGAAGAGAATCTGGTGGATGTCTTCCATGACACAACAATGTCAAAGAATACCTACATGGTTGAATAAACAGTAATGATCTATAAACCCTTTCATAAAGTGTTTTGTAGGTTGTATATACGGTCCTTAATCTAACAAACCCGTAGTGCAATTCTCTGCTTTTCTTTTGAGGATTTGGAAAAATAAAGACAAGGATATCTGCTTGGTTTTGGCTTCTTTAGGTAGCTGTGGCAATTATTAGTTCAGGTTACATGTTGGCTGTCAACAGAACATGTAGCACAGACTCTCACATCTGAAGCAGTATTGTCAAAATGAAGTATTCAAAAGCAGTGAGTAAAATCTTCAGATTCTGAACTGTTTTATTTTTGTTTGCTGGGCTTGGCCACCTTTGGGTCTCATTGTTAATGTTTTCTCTGAAAATCAAAAGGATGTAAAAAAATGCCCAAAAACCTAAGGTAGGCTTCAGAAAACAACCCAGCTAATAGGAAAATTACAGAAAAGTTTTTGGTGTCAGCAGTGGTGAGATAAACTTTCCAATTTCATTGGAAACACTGTTTTGCATGGATCAACTGCCCAGCACCCTTACCAGGTGGAATCTGACCTGGGAAGTGCTTCTTTCTTTTCTTGGAAAATAATTGTCAAGATCTCCCTCCAAAAGCCTATCGAATGTTAAGACTATAAAATTAAATTAAAATACTTTAAGCTTAAATTGCAGACAAAGTCAATTAAGCAGTAGTGTTTATCTAGAGAAGCAAGAAATGGAGTAGGTGGTGACACAGCTTTATGACATTTTATTGTGTTTTTTATTGTATTTAAGGTGGATTGTTGGAAGGACAATTGGCCCTGGGTTGCCCACAGTCAGCTTAAGTGCTTTAGTCAGTTTTTCCATCTGATACTTAGTAGACTTGACTAATTGGCTCAAGAATTTGTTCATCTGAATGGTCTGGACACTAGATAGTCCATACCAATTAACCAACCAAGCAGAACTTGGTTGGGTCCTGGAAACAGCATGAAGGTAAATGCTTCTTTAACGAATAGGGTGAAGGCAAGACAGGCTGTTTTTAAAACAACAAAAAAGATTATAGAGGCCCTAGAGCACACAAATCAAACAGTAGTCCATCGTACATTGCAATGATTATTATTGGGTTTTAGGTATAAAAGTGCAAACAACATTTATTATATTCTAAATCTTCTGTCAGGATTTGACTGTCAGCAACAAAATCCAGTGAAATGATGATTACTAAAATTAATTTGACCTCTGACATCACACCTGGAAATATTGCAAAGAAACTTTCTACTGCTCAATGAGCTAATTTTAGTTGTCTGCAAGCACACATCAGTTTAATTAGTAAGTCTGCTCCAATCTAATGAGACCTCCCTTGGAGTACCGTCCAGTACTTGAAATCCTCAGTACATGACAGACATGGACCTGTTGGAACAGGCCTAGAGGAGGCCAAAAAGATGACCAGAGCGATGAGGAAAGGCTGAGAGATTGATTCTTCAGCCTGGAGAAAGAAGGCTCCAGAGGAAGACTTCATTGTGACTTTCTGATACTTAAAAAGAACTTCTGAGAAGGATGGGGACAGTTTTTAGAAGAGGCTGTAGCAACAGGATAAGGGGTAATGGCTTTAGACTGCAGAGGGTCAATTTAGAGCAGATAGAAGGAACAAGCTGAGTTTATTTTTTATGATGAGGGTTGTGAGATACTGAAACTGATTGCCTAGAGGTGATAAATGCCCCGTCCCTCAAAACATTCAGGGTTAGTCTGGACAGGGCTCTAAGCAACCTGATCTGATTAAAGATGTCCTCTGCTCATTGCAGGGGGGTTGGACTAGGTGACTTTTAAAAAGTCACCTCCAATCGAAAAGAAAAACTTGGCTAAGCAGATAAACCAATAGCCCTGCACTGGCCTAATGCTGTTTCCCAGTAGCTGTGTTCATGGAGCAGCCTGACCTAGCACTGCACACTTATTCCCTTCTCCAGTAATGCCTCATGCAGACTTTGGGGTCATCAGGCCTCAGGGTTTTGTTACCCATCCTGCTGGATTACAAAGCCCATTTGATGCTTCTTCTGATCTTGTCATGTGAGCTACTTCTGTTTCACCACCTACTCCATTTCTCACTGCTCTAGATAAACACTGCTTCTTTTTTAACTTTGCAATTTAAGCACTATGTTAAGATACATGTCATTTTCACAACTAACGTAGTTCTCTGCATGCAGGATCTTTCTGCAGAGGTCAGCAGAACTCTGGTTTGGATCCCATTCAGAGCTTTTGGAGGGATGAAGAGGGGGAAGCTTGCATTTTTTTTTTTCAGCCATCAGGATTACCAGTATTTTGCCTTGGAACCTGCTTGTAATAAAAAGAGTCCAAAATCAAGTTATTCTTATTGCTCTGCCTTACTGACAAAACTGTTGTACCTTCTCTGCATCATCACCTTTGTTTCTTTTCAGTGTCCAGTCTTCTTCAAATGAGTTGCTTTATAGTTTCATCTTTTGCTGGATTTGTGTTAGAAACTGTCTTTGAAATGGTTTGGTGGTTGTTTCCAATAACAGATGATCAAAGTAATACTGTGTGGATCACCCAAAAAGACAACAGACCGATTTTTGGCTAGGTCTGCAGGCTTGTTTTGTGTCAGCTCAAGGTGATAAGTGAATGTGATGTTAAAAACTTGAACGAAGGTTAAATTATGTCTTCAACACAATACCATAAAAATTCACCTTTGAGAGAAAAATTTGGCCTCAAGTTATTGAGCAAGCTCAGACTGGCAAGTTCTGTACCGTGAAAAGCTTGGTTGTGGTTGAGGCAGTTTAGTAGCCATGCTGGAAATGGAACATTTCCTTGCCTGGGATGCTCCTTTATTCAATCAGTAAATCCAGACCACAAATCAGTTGCTGTTTGAGTTAGGTCACTGGGTGCCATGTCTCTGGCTGAGGAAGAGAGAGAACAGACAGCATAAAAGCAGTGTACCTTTGTTCCACAGGATTTATTTTGCTGATTATTTTCCCTTCCCCCATATGAGGCACTTGCTTTTGACACTTGAAATTTATGTTATTTATTTTGCATCCTTATGTTCTAGTGCAAAGCTTCAACTTGGAGTTGAGAGTTATCTGAGGGAGAGAGTGCTATGAATGCCTTCTGTTTGTCTGCAAGAGGAATGTTTCTGTCCTTCAGGAATTCTGTGTTGTAGCAAGGAGCTGCAGTTTGGAAGGACTGTGTATCACTGCATATGTAAAGATAAATAGCAGGCTCAGCAACCAAATAGAGGCAAAATGGGGTAGATGCAGCAAGATAAAGGCAGAATGAGTTTTAAACAAAAGAAGACTTATGTTTAACTGTGTGATTATGTTGGATTTATATCTGTTACATCATTGCATTTAATGGCACATGAGGAGCTTTGTGATGTTGCATATACCTAAACCCATGGAGAGCTTTTTCATGTTTATTTCACCTCCATCTGATATTGTTTACAGTAACCTTAATGAATATATAACTAGCCATAAACCCTAAAATGTTAATCTATATTCATGGTGAATAGCAGTAGAGTATCTCCTGGTACATTTTGTGGTTCCACATTAATAAAACTTTCTGGTTTTTATTACCATGTAGGAAAATAAAAAAATGGTGTCAAGAGAGATTTAAGCCAGTATTCCGTCTCCAATACTGTGTAATAGTGCAGATGGATAACATGAAATTCATGCAGAGAATTGCTTTGTTCCTGTAGCAAAAAGAAATATTTGGGCTCAAAGCTTCTGCTAAGCTACTAAGTCATCAGAATGAGTAAGATTTTCATTGTGGGTTTGGTATTATGAGTTTATGTAAAATATTGCTCTTTAGTAAGTGATGTAAGCATTTTCTTTCACTTAGGGTGAGGCCTAAAATACATCTGCCTCTTTATCAAAAAGAGCAGATGCTGTCATTAAATGGCTCAAATTTGCCATCAGAAAATGGTGTTGCACTTCTGTTTTGGCACTTAATCAGTTATTTTTTTCATGCTAAATATCAGCCTTTTAGTGATGCCTTCCATATAACACATATAATGGGGAATGAGGGGGGTTTAACTGTAATTTTTTTGTAAGTTATAAAATGCAGTAAATTTATGGAATACAAAGCCATTTCCTCAGGATACAGAACTTGGCCTCTTTGTGCATGTGGTATTTTGTGCTATTTTCAGTGCTATAGAATTTTATGGCTTAATTCTCTAGCAAAGTGCATCATCAGCATTGCACATTTGCATTGGCTTGTCAGTCTTGTGTTTTTAAATAAAGAGAATATGTAGTAAATCATAACTGTTTTTTCAGAATTAAAATTAAGTCAGTGAATGAATTGATTTGTCCTTGCATATGATAAGTAAATGTGTTTGTTTGCAAAGTACCATGCTTGCTATTGAAATGTATTGTAACAGCAGGATTAAAAACAAGGAGAAGAGAAAGGGAAGATGATGTGGGGCAAAGAAATAGGGCAGCAAGCACAGTTGTTCTTGTAGCCCAGGTTTTGATGCTGTACGTGACAACCTGCAAATTTTCTACAGGAGACTTTCAAATAGTCAGTGGGGGTTTGTTAAACATTCAATAAGTCTGGTTGACAAGTGTGCTATGCTTGCAGAACCACCAGTCTAGAATCATGGAGGACAATGCAAAGGGTGTTTGCATAAGAGGGCACAAAAAGCCTACTGCTAATATTAAGCCTTTGTCATTGAAGTTGTTTGGCAGGACAAGCCAGTGCCATGGGAAAAAGCTGCCGAGGGAACGAGTGCAATTAGTTACCAGCATTTGAAATATTCATCCAAATTAGGACTTCAATCTGTTAGTAAAGTTAGGAGTAGGAAAATACAAGTGTCTGACACTGGTGGTAATTCAAAACCAGCTAAACCTTTGCCTTCAACCAAGTTGTCTGGAAGATGAGAAGTTGTCATAAGGACACGGCAGATGCATGCAGGAAGGAGGAACAAGAAACCCGGTGGATAACCTTGTGGCTTTCTGAATTAATTGTTGCTGGAATATCACCAAGGGGAGGAGACAAGCTACAGGTGCAGAGAGAACCAGGCACATGCTGACACTGCAAGTTTTCCTGGTCACTTCGTTAGCACAGTCTGCTGTAACTCTGACATTGTGTGTGTTCACTGGTCCATCAGAGGCCTGCTAGTACTGAGGCTGTAATGTTGCAACTGTTGTTATTTTCCCTTTGTTTAGAAGACATCAAATAGGCTGTTCTCTCTAATAATTTAGGTGTATTTACTCTCCCAGTTTTCTGTTTTCCCTCTCTCATCTTGTGCTTGGGAAGGGGCTTTGTGAGTGGCATGTGAGGTGATGCTCCTACAGGACTGCAGGTGGGGGGAATCGTGGTGACAGTCTCCTGTGTGATCGCTTTTTCCAGGGTGAGGTTCAACCACACGTGATGGCCATGGCTGACTGAAATCTCTTGATTTTACTGACAGTTTTCTTACTCCTGTTGTGAATCTAGAGAGCTGTGTTTCCTTTAAGCCTTGATTTTTTGACCTTACAAAATTTAATTTAGATTAAATAGTCCTGTTGGCATTCAGTGAAGAATCAATGTCTCCTTCAATTCTGCTCAAATCCTGTTTTCTGATACAGGTATTTGGTATGGGTTAATATTGCATAACATCTGTTTATTCTTCTCTTCATCTCAAGCCTTGGGTTTTGCTGAATATCAGTTTTGGGTTTGGTTGGTTTTGGATTTTTGTTGCTTCACAAACCACCCACCCACACTCCTCCCCAGCATGAAATGTCTTTTTTCTTTGTAACTACTGAAAACCACCATTGCCTTCTCAGACACAGCAATTCTGGGCAGGGACTAACACAAACACACAACTGCAGAGGTGCTTATTTTAAAGGCACATTGTTTTAATGTCAAATACTTATCCTCTTTTTGAAAACTTTGTTAGCAGTGCCTTATCTAAACAGATTTTATGTTTATTTACCTCTTCTGATGAACCTCTGAAGTACAAGTAGGTGACGGAGTGGGAGGAAATGGAGTAAAATGTTTTCTTTCCGTTTATTGTCTGGAAATGATCCTGGAGCTCTGTCTTTATTTGTATACATTGTGAAAGTGTCAGAGCTTAAGCTCATAGAACATATTTGCAGATTTTGGATTTTTGTTGCTTCACAAAAAGTGATTTTTGTTTTGATAAATGTGATATTTGTTTTGACAAATACGTTATGTCAGGTAAAAGCAAATTATTTTGCTCAGTCCTTTCTGGACCATATCTGTATAATCTTCAGTGTTAGATACTTTTATAAATCCTGGATTTTCCTCTAAGCAAGCCACTTAAAGGATTTTGTATTGTTGTTTGATTAAAGGAAAAAATGTGCTGTCTAGGATTTGCAAATTTGTGAAAGAATCTTACTGCAAATTTTTAAGTTATCTTGGTAACTTGGCAACTTGATCTTCATGGAATCATAGAATAGTTTGGGTTTGAAGGGACCTTAAAGATCATCCAGTTCCAAGCCCCTCTGCCATGGGCAGGGACACCTTCCACTAGACCAGGTTGCTCAGGGGTCCTATTCAGCCTGGCACTTCCAGGGACGGGGCATCCACAGATTTTGTGGGAAGCCTGTGCCAGTGCCTCATCCTCATAGGAAAGAATTTGTTCCTGATATCTGATCTAAACTTATCTTCAGTTTGAGGCCATTCCCCCTTGTTCTATCATTATACACCCTTGTGAAAACTCCCTCTCCAACTTTCTTGTGGCCTCTTTAGGTACTGAAAGGCTGCTGTAGGTCTCCCTGGAGCCTTCTCCTCTCCAGGGTGAACAGCCCCAACTCTCAGCCTGTCTTCATAGGAGAGATAAGTTAGCCTGTTTTCCAGGTTAGAGATTGTACCAGTGACAATCGTATGTGTAGCTTATTTTAGTATAAAGCAAACAGAATGATTTTGTGTGGAGGCTATTTAATTTTTTTTTTTTAAATCAGGGTTCCAGTGATGACAGATCACCTAATAAGGTACTCGGTATTGTTTCTTGATTGATTTGACACTAAATTTAATTTGCATGTTGCCTCTTCTTAACTGTGATATGGAAAACAAATGTAGGATTAGAGAAGTGGGGATTAGTGATAGCAAGATGCATATAAAATCATCTCACACTGTTTTAAGAGTGAGCAATTGCTGGCTTGCGATTCAGAGTTCATTTTTCTAATACGCTTATGTTAACAGTTTTATAATTAAGCTTCACTTAAAATTATAATAATAATTTCCTTTTCCATTCAAGCGTAACAAAGCACTTAAACAAGCATTAATAAGCCTCCTATCATCTTCGAAAAATAAGTATTATTGCCCCTATTTTATAGTTGGGTAAACATAATTGAGGATAAGTGTTTTAGTCTGAAGTGACAAATACTGCAAAGGGCACCTTTTGGATACTGCTCCAGCTCTGTGAACCTGTGTTAAAGTGCAGATAGCAGGGTAGATCCTTAGCTATTGAGGTTTAGTAACAAAAAAAAGAGCCCAACAGTGCTTAATGTAGATGAAAAGTCTTTGTGTAAATAACATGCATTGTGGCAGAAAACGTGGGCCTGAGATTCTGGGGGAAAAGACAGGTCTGTGGGGTATCACCCTTGGCCAGGGTAGAGATCTCTGTGCTCTCTCTGCTGCTAGGGAGATGAGGAGCCAGGGAACATGTCTGGGTGTGGGTGACCACAAAAGCAATCCATGAGCATCTGCTGAGCCAAGCATCATGGTCAGTCTATTATTTCACAGTTCACTTGTTCAAACAGGAAGACCCTGAATCTTGGCTGGGTTATAGGACTTTGATCCATCCCTTGACAAAATGCCCACCCCAAGATGGATTTGAAGGATGTCATGGGTTCCCTCAGCTCCTTGAAGTTTTTCCAGTTTCTTCTGAGACTTTGTATGTAGCCCCTCAATAATATGTGCAAGCAGAAAAACAAAGCAGTCTAAGGTCAGTTGCATGTTCACACAGGTTAAACTGTCCTTTCCTTTGGGAAGTAGATAGGTGGGACATCATCAAGATGCATTTAATGAATTAAAAAACCCTAAAAGACTAAAATTAGACTGAATAAAAGCTGACTTTGCTGCCGCTTCCAGAAATATATCCTCACCTGCGCCACAGCAGGAAATGCAGACTAAATAATTACAGATCCCTCAATGGAAGGCATACCGCAGCAGGCAAGGAATAGAAAAGCTTCCTTCCTTCAGAAGAAAAAAATAATGAAAGAAATAGAAGCAAACCATCATAAATAGTAATGAAATCACCTGGAATTTAAAAACCTACCTCCTGTGGAGAGGGAGATTTTCAGTGTGGCCAAAGACTGCTGTTGGCTTCTGACTTAAATTACACTCTGGTGCTGCTCTACTGATATCTTTCACAGGTATCATCACTGTACATATGTAGCATGTGTGAAGTTCACAAATACAGAAGTCAATGCTGTCTACATTGATCAGCAGCTCAAATCCCTATGGTTGAAAAGGCCATATGAAATTATATACATTGTTGTATTGTATATAGAAATCTGTCTATTTTAAGTTCAGTACTACACACTTATAGGCAAAATTTTTGACATGATTGAAAAATCTTTCTCTCTTTTTCTTGAGAGGTAATTTAGATGTGAGAACATAAGGTATTTCTGACAAGTATTTAACCTTGGTGCACATTAGAAGTGCAAGTACTTACCATATCTAAGCAGTATTTGTCCCTAAATTAATTATTAAAAAGAAGTTACATTCATGAATATTGATATTTATCAGATTAAAGGGGCAATGAGTCAGTTGGTACCTGACTACAACAGAATGAGGAAGAAATTGAAATATAGTGCTGTGTCTCAGTTCATTTTTAGGAGTGAACTATGATAACAAAGATTTTTTTCTAATAGGAAATAATATAATTATTTTGTTGCATTCTTGGTGTTAGTAGAAGTCTAGAACTCTAGTCTGTCTCTAGGAGGTCTTATGAGATAACCTCAAAGGGAAGGAAGCAAGATAAGCAGTGTAATAAGGGTACCAGAGTCGTAGTGGAAGACAATAAAAATTTGGGTTACTTCTCTGCATTATTGGACTGCAGCTAGTTTATTTAGCCTTGATTTGAGATATAATAGCACTGATTGACTATTGAATTTTTGTTATGAAAAAAAGTATTCAGGTATTCAGTAGTATTCAGTAAGCTGTATTCAGTATTCTGTCATTTCTGGATGCTTTATTTTTACCATCAATGATATTTCTGGATCCAGTACTACCCACAGAACTGAAAAAGAGAAAGCTCTTTACTGGGATAATTGTATGCATAACTTAATTTTAAGCAACTGAATCATCCTGACAAGTCCAACTTTACGCAGTTGAACAGTGCCTTGATCAGCCTATGCAGATACTTAAAATTAGGCACAGCACTAAGAACATTACTGCACTATGTTTCAATGCAGAAAGCAGAATTGCAACACAGCAGAAAAAAGTTTCCACAGGCAGAAATCAGTATTCTGTCCAGTGTATGTCTTTGACAACCTCCTACATGCCCAGTTGTATGTACATCACAGTTTTATTCAACCCCAGCAATATCAGCATGTTTGTTGGCTAAAGCTGATGGACTTTCTCACTGCCACTGCAGTTAGACCAAGAGTGAAATAAATGGCATGAGGCTGAAACAGAGCTCTCATTATTAGATACCAGACAGCTATAATCCCATCTGTGGAGATGTACAGCCAGGATCTGGGTCATGTGAAATACGCCCTCCCTTCAACCAGAAGCCTTCCAATGATTATTCATGATTAATTTTAAAGCAAGCACTGCAATATATTAAGTGAATGTATTCTCATTTTTAGAATCCCTCCCACGGAACAGCATTTCAAGCAGCTATTATTATAACAGTCCTGACAACTCCCTGATTAATCCTCATCCATGTGTGTCAGATATTATTAACACTTAAATGGTCAAAGCTCAATCTTTATTACTCTCTGAGTCTGTTTCTTCATGCAGCGCTTGAGTGAAACTGTCACATGTGTCATTCTGTCAAGCAAGGATGCATAACCCCTTCCTACTTGTTAATTTGTTTACTGACTTGTCTTGTATGAAGTGCATGTCTAAAGATGGTGGTGGCAGTTCTAATGTCAGTGTCTGTGGCTGCTGTTCTTTGAGTATAAATGCGTGTGCTGTGTAGATGGCACACAGCACTGTGTTAGGTGCTTCCCATTCACACTGCCCTGATTCTCTGTTGATGTCTGTTTGCTGTGACTGCAGTGCTGGGCACCAGTGGTCATCATGTGTGGGCACAGTCTTGACCATAGCAGGTGACTTGGCTCAAATACTCCCAGGAGTACTTGTCCTGCTGTTTCTGGTTGCTAATCTACTGTAGCAGTTGCTGCAGTGGACAAAATGGGTTTCATCTGGCATATTCTACAACTGGATCCTCTGAAACAGTCTTTACAATTTCAGATTTAGAAGTGACTTTGAATTCACTGGCTGGGTTCTGTCAGTCAGGAGTAGGTGTCTCATGCATTTGTCTTCTTTCATTACAAGCTGAATTTTACCTGGACTGACCTTTAGATTTTTTGCTTGGGCCTCTGCTGTCTCCGGCTTCAGTCTCTGCCTGAACTGATGCTCTTAGCTTATCATCAACTATTACATGCTGGCAACACCTTCAGGTTTTTTTGTGTCCATTAGCAAAAAACTTTGTCAGCTTATTTAATGCCCAGAAATAAGTAGAATGCAAAAGCATTCTTTTTTTTTCCTTTCTTCTCCCCCGCTCCTTCAAAGTTTGTGCTTCAGACAGTTGAATATCTGATCTGTCGGTAACTGTATGGATGACTAAGTATGTTTTTAGCAGTGTGGCTGTACTGAATGTGTGGTATGGGGACTGAGGAATGCTGTCTCTGCATAGCCTTGCTAAGATGTCTGAAGTTGAGGTGGATCTTATTCTTGCTATATCTCTCTTAAATTTGGCCAGGCTCCTGCAGAGTGGGCTGTTTTGCTTCAGCTGTGAGTGCCTCCATTTACCAGCTCTGTCCTTGCAAAGACTGTATTTCTACACCCACATATGATGGCTGTCACTCAACAATTGATGTATTAGTTGGGCTTATTCAAGAACTCTTGTACTTCATCGAATCTCTGGTTATAGTATAATCAGCTCATTTTTGCTGTTGTGTCTCTTTAAGTAAGCTTATCATGCACGCTAGCGTTAACTTTATACATTAATCCAGTGGATATTAAAAGAGAAGTGGAAAATTGAAGAGTGGCCTTGTTCTTGAAGTGGAGGGTTTCACTACTGACTGTTGTCCCATCTCCATATGTTACAAACATAAAATTCAGGTGTTTTTTTAAGTACCTTTTTGAAATGCAGGGTGGTAGATGGACTTTAGCTGCAGTAATAAAGTTGAAATGAGTGGGTATATTGTTTTCACACTGAACAAAGTACAGTTGAATTCCAGTCTTCCACTCCATTAGCAGGTTTCGTTCCCCAAGGTGTATGGCTCAGAAATGAGACCTGATACATACAAGGAGCCTGACTGATAACTTCCATTGCTTTGGTACAACATGTCTGCAGTCTGGGTATTTTCATGCAAAGATTTTTCACTCTTAATCTGTGATGTTTTATACACAAGAACAGCTTGATCACATCTGATGTCAGCAAACAATTTGCAGGTCTTGTACAACTAATTTTTGGCTATTTGTGGTAAAAGAGACATTTAATTTCCTGCATTTTTGCTGGTAGTTCAAGTACTGATCTTATTTTGTGTGACTATGTACGATTGCAGAGTCCTTTCAGTCTGTGCAACCTGTAGTTCTATGTCTATTTTCTCTGGTCCAGTTCCTCCTTTCCTTGCCTTGAAAATAGTTTTGTGCAGGCTGGTCAATATGAGTCCTTGTAACTTAAGGCAGGCTCTGCAATTTTATGTTATTTTTTCCACCTTAAATCAGGATCTTTCAATACCTCTAATGTTTGTCTAGTTAGCTATGGCTGGGACTTCCGCAGGGGACTAGGTGTTTTGTTCTGTCATTCTGCAGTTAAAAATATTTTTTTCCCTACATTTAGAGCTGCTCTGGTCGCCACCATCCATTTTGATCATCCCTGTTAATTTCATTCACTGTCTCTTGTTACAAGGTAAAGAAAGCCTCACTTCTGCCCTTACCACTTCAAGAGGTTGTCAGGAATAATGGAGATATTAGATTTTTGGCATTGCTTATCTTGCTTTACACACATACAAAAATAAGTGTATCATCCCCATAGTTTCTCTGTTTGATGAAGTTAAAATAGAAAAAAAGTGTGTGGAATGAGAGATGATTGGCAGGCAAACATCAGGACAAAGCAGATTTTAAAAATCATGTCTAAGCTTGTGGAGGAACGTTGATTCTAAAAACTAGTTTTAGGCATAAAGACCAATATGGAGAAAACTGGCAAAAATCCTGCAGCAGTAAACTGAATATATCTTCATGCAGCCTGTGCATTTGTAAATTCAGAACAATAGCAGCTGCTGTACCAGATATCTCCCTGGTTCTCTCCCTGTCCTTTCCTGTGCGAAGATAAGACGAAGAAAATGGGACTTGCATTACGTTTCCTTTTCCTGTTAATTTGGGATCTGTAAAGGGCTTCTGCTTTACTCTGGTAATTGAGTTATATACTGCAGAAGACCAGTGTATTTTCATGATTAATAATCTGTTTTGGCAAATTATGCATTTCTGAGAAGTACAAGGAGCACACTGCGTTTTAGCATTGGAATAACCATGGTTTGCTCATTTATAAATATGCTTCTATGCTCTCGGATAGAATGTGCATAAATCACATTTCAAACATGAGATAATCATCAGCAGTCAGTAAAAAAGATGTTTCCATGGCAACAGTTGCTAAATTGAACAGTGCATCAGTATCTCCTCCCTGGTTTTGTCCAGAAGCCTCCCTGACTTTAGTTCAGATAGCATCTACCTTATTGATGAGTAACCAAATAATTATACCTGTTAAAAAAGAATAAACTCACCATTGCCTCTATGAAGAGTTATTAGAGCACAAATTAGCAATAATTCATTATTGCTGGCAGTACTGGGCATCACCCTTTTACATCTGCACTTCTGTAACTCTCCATAGGCCCTGTTGAACACTTAGCATGGCTTTTCCCCGTGCCTGGAGGAGCTGCTGTAATTGTATTTCAGGAGCTCTGGAAAAATCATCTGGCCTGGATACAAATCTGAGCAGTCTTCCTGGCTTCCTCTTGAATAAAGGAAAAAATGTGGAAGTGATGGCACTTTCCATGGCATTATGGTCTTTCTTCCTTTTCTTTTTATATGTCTCGGAAAATTGCTGGCTTAAGGAATAAGCTGACATTGTTCAGCAGACATTTGGAGATTATTACTCCTACGTGTGGCAGCTAACGAGAGTGAGCATGAGGATTACAGGATGATGGACACTGGACTGATGTGGGGGCTACTCATTTGACACCGTACTTGATGGGAAATTATAAGAGGGACAGGAGCAAGTCAAGAGGAACCTTTGTAGGAGCAGGCAGGTGGCTGTGATGGAAGGTTAACTAAGAAACTTGGGGTTTGTTTCCATGCACAGTCAACAGCATCTTTCTGCTGTACCATTCTCAGGGGTTGTTTTCTTTTGCCATAATGAAACGAAACCTCTGAGAAGGAAGAGGTAGTTTCTAACAATAAGAAATACTTTGCTTTTAAATCTACCTCATCACTAGTGTGAACTATTCTAAATTTTGAATCAAAGATTTCTAAAAATGAGATCAACAGGCGGAGAATTAATTGACACTTTTTCTTTCCATTTTGTTCTTCAGGTATGAGATGCAGGGACATATTTTGACTGTGTCTGTATTGAAAGAATAAGATGCTTTCTCTTGGCTAGTATCTAAAACATTTCCTATTTGCAATGCCTTTGCAAAGTCTCCACCCTCTCTGTTGTTTTTTTGTTTTGGTTTTTTTGGGGGTTTTTTTTGTTGTTGTTGTTTGTAAGGCATAAATTCACGTGGCCTTGTTCCATCAGCATTCTGTTCTGTTTCACTTCCTTCATGTGACCCAGTGCCTCCTTCTGGCCTGTCCTTTCTTCATCCTAAACTGGAAACTCGAGGACTGATGAGTGAACACCTGAGGCAGACCACGCTTATTCCTGTAGCATTAGGAGTCTGCCCTCCTGGAGTCTGCACTGCTCTGTTCCTTGTCTCCTATCTTGGGCAACTGTGAGATAGGCAAAGGTGGAGAATATAGACACTAAGGCATTCAGAAACATTTTGCTTTCCTTTTGGGGCAATTGGAGAATTGGACTCTCTAATGGGAGTCAACTGAAGAATAGTTGCAATGGAAGGACTTGGAAGAATGAAATGTCACATGTCAGGGCCTTTAAAATCCTGTATATTCCTGACCAAAACAGGACTGTTGCCAGATTGGTGTAAAGTAACTTCTAAAACTAGTAGAATGTTAGCAGGTCTTAATTGATTTTGCACCTACCTTTTTTGTTTTCTTTTATCTGAGAAGTAAAACTAAATTTAGTCACTCTAAATTTAAAGTTGCTCTCTACTAAGAAAATTGAATGAAAAATCTCATCTGCTTTTAACTGTCCCTGCGTCTCCAACCAGCTAAGTTTTCATCTCCATCTAACTCTGTATGTGATCAATTGTGCTTAGTCTGCTGTGTATGAAGAAAGTTTAGTGAAGTTTATCCTGACAGGATGAAAGGCTGTTAATATGGCTATTCTGAGTTCAGAGTGCTGTGTGATTGTGCTTTTACAAATTTTGTCACAAATCTGAGAAAGAAGAGCTGTGTAAGGCCACAGTTTCTCAAGGAGCACCTTTTCCTTCAACACTGAGATAGGTTGTCCATGTTTTCTGGCAGCTGGATGTTCCACTGGATTAAATTTTATGAGGCTGTTTTTCATTATTTAACTTGCAGGATCAGGGACACTAATGATACCTCAATCAGTGTCATAATTAAACAAATACAGATAGCCTGATTGTGGGGCTACATGGAGCAATTACAGGTTTAGATGCACTAATTTGGGGTGATTTGACCATTTGTTGGTTTTCCCAATTTATGAAAAGTTACCTTTTTTGTGTGCTTTTTGTTTTATTTGACCACTGAGACTGTGCCTCAAATTGTGTGTGGAGTTCACAGACGTACTCAGCAGTATTAGGAATTTCAGGTAGAATTATCATGTAATTTAAAGCCCCAAAGCCCTAATTCCAGGGCAACTTAGCCATGGGGTGCATCACCAGGAAATGAGACAGACTAGAAAAGGAGTAGGCAGTATGGGTAGAAGAAGCAAAAAAAAAGGATGTTGTAAAAGGTATGGTAAAAAAAAAAACAAATAAAACAAAACCAAAAACAACACAACAAAAAACCCCAAACAAACAAAGAAAACCCACAAGAAAAAGGAGGGAAAAAATGAGGTGCAGAGGCAAAAAAATACTCAGAAGAAAGAATGCATTGATTTGTGAAGGCAGGAAGCAGTTTCAAGAATGGAGTTAAGGAGGAGAAGGAAATTGGTGAAGAAGGATACTATCCCCTGTCTGAATTGTGTGCTTCCCCACAAGGCCTTTCTCTTTAAGCATTTCAGATGGATGATCCCCTTTGTCTCCTCTGTCTTCCTGTGGATCTTCAGTCAGCCTGTTTGACTTCCATGCACTAATTCCTCACTGTGGTGGTTTACAGTCCCTCTAGAGGAATGGCAGCTGTTGCCAGCAATTGAAGAGAGTTTGTGGTTGCTTTGTGTGAGCAATAGGGTTGGTAATTTTATGGGTTTTCTCCTTCTACCTTGCAAGAATGAAACCCCTGATTAGGGGTAGAAGTGAGCTGCTGCTGACTATTGCTGTAACTCTCAAGGCAGTCATCACTTGCAGTTGGAGAAATATATCTTTATGACAGCAGTCCACAGCAGTGATTTTAGCTTTAGCTTTTGTAAAGGTAAACACGCTAGAACTGGGCAGTCTGAAATCCAGCTGTGTCTCTCTCTTCTCTTTGCACTTTTTCACCCCCTTTTTGGTATCTGTCGAGAGACCTGCTGCTTTCAGGCAGTGACTGACAGCACAGGTGACAGAAATGTGTTTTGCCTGTCCCTCTGAAAGAGTGTATTTGTTGCACAGAACTCATTCATATTCTTGTCACGGCTGTAATGTTCAAATGTTGTGAAATGCTGCTGAGTGAGATCTGACCTCTTGGCCTGATGCTGATTATTATGCTCAGTACAGTGCATCTAAGCACTGTTTGTCTCTGCAAGGTTTAATAATGAGCAGAAGATGAAGTAGTTGGACATACACCTGGGTTTTATGTATTTACACCTGTTGTCATGTGTGTTTGTTTATTTCTTGGCTCCAGAGACAGGAGTCCATGAAACTAAATATGCAATTAATGGGAACAATGGGAACAATTGTTATTGTGTGGCATATATTTGTTTCTGAATTCAATGTCTTAAGACCAAGTGAAAAAACAAGAATAGCCTAAAATTATTATAAAAGATAAACAAAACCCAAAGATCTGAAGAATTTTCCATTTAGATTCTGGACATAAATTAGGTCTTTTTTTGCTATGAGAAAGTCAGACCTTCCTTCCAGTGTCTTCTGTAAACTTTTTGCAAGCTTTTGTGCCCTTTTTTGTGACATGTCTGGTGATGACTCTTACTTGGGACAGTTGATAGATGAAGTGCTGGTATGATACATAATGCAAGCTCTGTTGTTTTTTAGCAGAGACTGCTGTTTACTGCCCACATTACTGCTGTTGTTAATGGTTGATAAGATGGTGACTTCCAGACCACCATGTTCTGTTACAAAGTCTGCAGAGGTGCTGGTTTGGGTCATTAAAGAGGGAACAAGTGTGTCAACTACTTCTTGTACATCTCTGTCAAGGGCACAGAGGTCTTCTATGCAACTTCCCAAGCATGACCTCTATTTGAAGGTACAAAATACAACTCACAAGCTAAATTTGTGGTGGGTATTTAGCCACGTACTAGTAGTTTGATCAATGAGTTCTAACATTCCTAATGAGTGTAGGAAACAAGTGTAACTGGCCTGTCAGAGACTAATTCATTTTGAGTCTGTGAATAGAGCTGAACCAGGTGACAGTAAACAGTTACGAGCTGGATACTTCACTTCTCCCTGCTAATCATTTCACTCATCAGCAACATTTCTGCATTGCAGCAGTGTGCCTACTTTGGATTTAATTGCACTGCTCTGGGAACAAGCTAGACACAGCCCATACTAATGACTTTTTGCAAAGGGTAATGCATGAGAGGATTTGAGTTCTCAGAGTTCAGAACATGCTGGGCTTTGTGTCCTGTCCTGTGGTTTGATGATAGATTCGCATCTCAGAATCTCATAGTAGCAAGTGTAGGAGAACATTTTGCTCAGCCAAAGGAACTTTTTGTTTGTTTGCTGAGCAGTACGACATTGACAAATAAAAGATAATGAGGCTCTCCATATGTCCTCATGGAATGCTCCCATTTTCTGGGTGGAACCAACTTTGGTGGTGTTTCAATGTGTGATGTCATTGTGCATGGAAAACATCTGGAATGTGAAGCAGAACCGACCTTCTACTTCTGCTTGAAATGCTTTTGGCAAGTAAAATGGCCTGCTGAACTGAAACCAAATCACAGGCTGCTCCATCCCTTGTCATAGATGAGAACCACAACTTTAATCAGCAGTTTAGAGAGTTCAGGATCTAAGCTTAAGCAAATAACCTCACTTATGGTGAAGATAAGTGATTATTGACAGGGTAAGATTTGCCAATACTATTAAAATGATCAGCAACTGTTGCCCTGTCAGCAGTGGAAAATGTTCAGAGTTAATTTCAAATTGCGATCTTGGAGCTTTCATCTGAACACCTGCTGTTCAGGATTGGAGTATGAAGCATTAACTGTGATTATTCCCCCTTCCAGGCTCACTCCAAAAGGCACCCAAAACCAAGCAGCTGTTACACCTTAAATTAAAATTATATCTAATATCAGTTTAAAACCTGTAATAGCAGGGACATGACTAGCTTGCACACAGAGTTTTGGAGTTACTCTTTGTAACAAAGCAAAACTACATTCTGCTGATAGATCAAGGAGTCAATTTCTTGTGGAACATTGTGAGAAATGAGACTGCTGGCCATTTTTGGGTAAAGGTGAGCAATGTTACTGTTCACGATGAGGGACAGGAGAAGAGGCAAGAAATGTTGCTTTGGCTGCTAACTTAAAAGGCTTCCATGTTCAAACAACCACATATGTTCGATGATTATGACTGGATACATTTATGTAGTGTATATATATGGTATATGTGCTAGGTAGTGCAGTATAATGTGGGCTTTAGAAAGAAGTGCTCTTGATTTAGGAAATGTAAGTAACATTGATATGAACAGCACTGTTCATGCTGTCAAATGCAAGATCCTTTTTAACTATTTGGTGGGATTTGTGCATGTATAGAAGGCTTTGAATCAGAGAATGATAAAATGTGATTTATTTATTTATTTTGTACAAGACAGCGAGAGGGTGTTTGTTTAATTGCCTAAGGTATTTAATACTTTAGATCATTTTCCTGTATTTTCACCTTGTAAGATTCAGGACATGAGTAGAATGGTAGCTTTATGAACTACTTAGGAATAAGTAGGCACAAAAATATGCTGTGATATTTTGTGTTAGATACTTTGGTGTTAGATACATTTCTGTTTCTTACCTGTAAAACTCTCTTAACATTGGTACTTCACTGCATAATTGTGATAGTGAAGGTAAAAAAAGACGTATGGTCCATGTTGTGGTTTCTTTTACATCGTTGTGTATCTGGTCTTATTTAGAGTGATAAAAGCTAAGACTTTATGGAGTTGTTCTTGGAGGAAAAGAAATAAGAATTATCCCTCAATCTTCTTGGGGTTTTCATAATCCAATTTTGTTTTCCATGAGCTTCAGATCACTGGGTACTTTGTTTGGGTTTTGGATGAGGACAAAAAGGGAAAGAAGAAGAAAGAGCATCTTTATACTTTAATACACAATGGTTAAAGCACTTTTATTTTTGTCAAACAACTTTTCTTTTTCCTGTCTTCTTTTTAAAAAGACACTATTTGCATGCAGGCATTTAGGAAGCTTCACAGTAACTTAATGAGAGACATATAAAGCTACCTTTATTTTTGAAACAGAGATGCAGAAATTAAAGCAAGATTCTGAAGCCTTTCACTGATTGAGAATGTTTCTCACTTTTGAGTTCCTAATGAAAGGATACTTTGGAACTGATCGTATTCAGACTCTTATGGAAAGTTACTGGATTTGTGTGGCTTTTACTAGTTCTAAATTTCTGCTCTTACAGGCAGTTCACATAGTCAGAGCTTGACATAGGATGTTTCCTAAAGATAATTACTGAAGTTACCTGCCCCCTGTGAATTGTGAGTGGCTATCAATTTTTATACCATCAAAATTGCTATCAAAGCAACACAAATTATATTGTTTGCCTGGAACTCAAGGTGTTGTGAAACCTCTCAACCTGGGAAAAGCTGAACAGTTAAGCAGAGGATGGCACCAATGTCAGCCAGCTCAGTGGGCAGGGAGCTCTCCTGTGCCATTTTCCCAATGTGTTTTCTGCAGTAGGGTATGGCTTATTAAATTTTATATGGCTGTTTTAACTGACTGTTCCCAATATCCATGTAGATAGTGTGATCTGTGTTTGGTATTTCCAGTCTCATTTATTGTGGGTAGAATAGCCTTGGTGAGAAATGTGTGTAAAATAATAACTTAAACCAATGATCTGGGTAGTCCCAAATAATTAGAATTTTTACATTGCCCATGCAGGTAAAAACAGCCTCACCTGGATTGTTGGATCATTTAATCTCTGAACATGCTGAGTTCTGTTAAGAAAGGTACTAAGCTTGGGTCAATTTTATTTCAAGGTGTTTGTCCTACTGCACTTTATGTCCTCCAGTATATCATCTTTTCAAAATGCATCTGTTTGTAGAAGGTCTTTGTCATAGACTGTATTTCACATATTAGAAATTATTGAAGGTGTAATTGCTTTTTGAAGCTCCATTTACATTTTCCTTAACACATGACATCACTCATATTGTACATGACACATCTACCTTATCTGACATCTGCTTTTTAATATGTTCCTAAGGTGAGAAATAATTTCTAACTCTCCGAATTCTTCCAATTTCTAATTCCCAGTTCTGGATGCAGATGTTAACTAATGCTTTGGAAATAATATTTTGCAGGGTAGTGCCCATTGTCACATAGGAAGATGACATGGAAAATGTCTTAGGGTCTGTATTAATTTTGATTTATTACACTATCAGTACTCTTATTTTGTTTAATACAGTAGAATTGGTGGCAAAGCATACCAAGATAAATTTGTATAAATTTACTGTAGATTTTAATATGCCTATTACAGATGTAAGCTGTGCTTTTATTTAGGGATTTTCCTGTATTTGCAATGGCTTCAATGTTTCTTTATCCAGACTAGGGCTATGCTCTGCTCACATTATCCTGTCCTGGCAATGCAAAGGTATCATGAATTAGCCAAATAAACAAATTTGCATCTACTTTTATCATCAATAAAAGTTTGGTTCAGGATTGATTTTCTGTAGTCTGTAAAAGCTTAAAAGTGAATTACGTACAATTCCAGAATGTCATGAGTGATGGTTTTATATTTAGAACTGAGAACAGGCATTTTGCTGTTGCCAACAGCAGGAAGGAGGAAGACTTAGAGGTATTGTAATAAAAACTTTTTGGGAGTTGACTGGTTAAAAGTTTTCATATAGATGGGTTGATTTTATCCCGGATAGCATTCAGATATGCAGCATGTTGCTAGATGTGAATATTATTCAGATGCCTTTTTCCCCCCCTTAGAACAGCTGATGATATTTTAAAGACACTCAGAACTGTGGTTGCCTACGGCCCTTCCAAATGAGGCTTTCTCTGTTGTACCAACAAAGTACTGCTATCTATTGTACAGAAAACAAACTGAAAAATAATGAAACAAGACCAGCCTGGGATTTTTGTTCCCTGTTTGCTTTTGCAAATGCTTATGTTGATTCTAGGGCAAGATGTATGGCCTGAAGGTAAAGGAGGAAGAAAGTTTTCACTGGTTGTTAAGAAATCACTCCCAAAAGGGAGAGCAATTAGTAAAATAAACAAAGTGATCATGGAGGCAGCATTACTGCAAGTAAACCATAGCTTTCCAAATAATGATTGGCAAGGTGCCACAAGGAGCAGAGGCTGGACTCTCCGAGCTAGAATATGCTGTGCCTATAATTCTACCACACATTGTAGCTGCATGTGCAAAACGGCAGAACCTCATTCTGAAATCACATTGCAGCCTGTCACATTCAGGTGGTACTTCAGCTTTTCTGGTAAACTCCACTCCTATAATGTGCTTTTTGCCATGACGTTTTGACTAACTAATTATAAATTTTAATCTTTCCACAATGAAAGTAATTTCAGGTCAGGAATGCACTGTTGCTCTATTTTTAGTGTGCTGCTGTCCTTGATGGGTGCACACCAGCAAGTTTCTGAGCATGGAAGAAAAGCCATGGAAATTAATGTAATGATCATGATCTTTGAAGTTAGACATATATTAATTTTCTGGATCAAGACAATGCAGACAAAGAAAAGCATCTTTGCAATAGGGAATATATTTTCTATTATGGAGATTACTTTAGCAGCATTAGCAGCATACAGCAGGTGGCTTTGATAGTTTCTTGCTGGGAAACAAAAGAGAGGAGGGTAGAATTTTTTATGGTGGTAGTAGTACCAGCATGAATTTTAACTATAGAAACAGAAATGGCTAGAATTGGTCTTTTTGTAAGTAGAAGGTAAATATAACTTGTGCCTGAATCACCAAGTGGTTTGCTGTTTCTACTTAAGTATTCTAGTCTTTTAGAAAGTTTATCAAATATATTTCATGGTCTTCTTGTTTTTAATAGTTAAAATGCTCTGATAATATTCTCATAAGTATTCTATTATTGTAGGCAAGTTCCTTCTTTTTGAAAAACAACAGAAAATTTTACAGTGTATGATCAGAGATTGAAACCATGTTATTCAAAATATTTCCTTATTTATTCTGTGAAGTTGTTGCCTTAAACTGTTAACATCTTTTATTTTAGTGAGTCCATGATCTGAGCTTTGGAAAAGATACCACCAAAGTAGCATTCAAATGTTATTAGAAAGCTACAGGTACTGACTTCAGTGGGGAATCACTTCATCCTGAAAAGTCTGTCTTGCCTCCATAGGACTAGATAGGAGAGAATGTAAGGCATGTTCCTATGGCTGAGATATTTAGCAGGAGATCTAAAGAATGTCTCCATTCAGAGTCACTTGAAGTATTTAGTCAAAGGTAGCCAAAGATTTTTTTATCAGCATAAGTTTTGTCATCAGAATTATGTGGTGTGGGATCTAGCTGACAGGACAAGGTTTCTGGAAAGTCAGGATTGCTGTTCTTGCAGCTGATGGAGTACTGAGGAAGGAGAGCATAGAGAGCAGGCACTATAAAAGTCAATTCCATAGTAGCCCTGCCTCCATATATGCTAATTTGGGAGTTGCAACTGTGGAGTTTGTTCAATTTTGTTAAGTTAAACTTCGGAGTTCGGAGTAACAAATCTGTCTCTCTAGCACTTGGGCACAAACATTTTAGTCAGAGGAGTCAGTGGGAATGTCTGTGCTCAGAGCCATGCCTAATGTAAGTAGTTGGTTATTTTGCCTTTGCCGAAGTTCATGTCTGAATTTAACACCCCAAATTTCCTTTTGCTCAAATGTGAAATATATCAACTTATCTTCTGTGAACTTCAGCCAGTCCTTAAAATGATGACAACCACTCAGTAAGATTCCACATTTTGAGACAGTGGAGATTACTTTGGGACAAAAAAAGGTAAAAAAATTGGGAAATAGGAAAGGAAGAACAGTGGCAAAGTGGCAGAGGAATAGAATCAGAGTTTTACTTTAGATTAGGATGGTGAATAAATTGTCCTTGTATGAAGAATTTAATTTTTTTCAGACTAGAATTTATTGTCTTATGATAACCACTGAAATATTGAAAGAATTATTTTGAAAGGATATTCTGAAAATAATTAGTGTCCTTTGCTTCAAATCCTTTAATAATGTGAGAAGCAAGCAATTTCTGTTTCTATTCCTGTTAATAAAGAATTTACTTTTTAATACATTAAAAACATCCCTTGTATTTTTAATAATAATGAAAAGCCACTTCCATAGCAGTGTTATGACTCCCTGTCATTTGAGTATGAAGGCTTGTTTCTTCAATTTGAGAGGAAGAACCAGCAACTCCTGTAAATTCATTACAGTAAAGAAGGAATCATTAAGGACCTGATAGGATGTGGTAGTCTGGGTTTAGGAGAAAGGTTGACAAGCTTTCAATTTTTCTACACAAGTAGAAATGTCATTAAAAAGTACATCTACCTACTTTTGTAATGGACTTAAGAGAATCTAGGAAGAATGCCAGCGAGGAGGAACAGTTGCACAAGCAGTCTCAGCTACAAGAATGTAACTCTGTAGTCAAGTCAGACCAATTAATTCTTTAAAGCATCCACCAAAGCCTATCAAAGGTGAATTACAAGTTGGACAGTAGTCTGAGAAATGGAAAATATTACCACTTAATTTTTAATACTTTAACTTTTAATTGCCACTTAATTTTTAGTACTTTAAACTGAAACTACATATGAAGATGTTGAATGACAAGAAGAAAAAAAACCTAACTCAAATAACTTTTTTGAAGGAAGACTCTTTATTTGTGCATTTCTCATTTATTCTTATTTATTTTAGACATTTGACATGTTTTTTGATGCATGCACATATTGGTGTCATGAGACAGTTTCAGCTGTAATATGATGCAAATAATAGCATTCTCCTTCTATTCCTGTTCCCTTCTTGTTTTGGCTTTTCACAGCTGTTTTTTTCCCAGTGGATCAGACTGCTTTACTCTTTCTGTTGTCTTCCTATAATTTTCTTCATCTTGCTGTTGTCTGTCCAACAAGTGTGCTACACTGATATATCTGACTCTCCGGTACAGAATCCTGATAAGGTCACTCTGGGACTTTGTAGACCAGAGTGATGTACAAAAATAGCAAAATATATTTTTGTGTTGCACCTATGGTCTGGTTTGTGGTACAAGAGTATCTGTAGTTCACAGTCAATTCCCTAAACCGTGGCTTATTAAATGCTTTAACTGATGGGTAATAACTGTCTCAAAGAAGGAGGGGGGAAAAGTCCAAGTTAAAGAATATGTTTCTGTCCCAAGGCTCAAACTAGTAATTTGTTTCGTGTCAAATAGAGCTCAGCTTTAAGGCATTACTGAATTATGACCATTTTAGTTGGTTTGATGTGCATTTAGAGTATCTGAGCTGCCATTTTTGAAGGTCGCTTTTGTTGCAGGGCCTCCAGGCCACTTCCAGTATTAACTAACAGATTATGACACCCAAGAGAGTTCATTTCTTTTAAAACAATGTCGCATGCAAAAAGTTGTCCAACCCTCTTATGAAACTGGTAAATTTGTGCTTTACACAAGATCTTTGGCATTTTGTTTTGCAAAGGAATTGTCCCCCTTTACTACCCGCAACTCCATCAAATTATTAAAATAGTAAAAAGGACATTGTAGACAAAGATTTTAAAACTCCTTCCTTCCTGGTGTTTCTCATACCACATGTTCTTTTTTCTCCTTAGGAAAGCTAAAAGGTTGATCTCATGAATGCAGAGTGGGGTCATACACTGTTTTGGCATGCTGATGAAACCCATTGGTTTCCTAGCAGGTATGAGGTGTACAGAAGGGTTGTTAAATTGCTCTTTTTATTTTTCTCCTAATTAGATTGCTTTTGAATAGCTGCATGTAATAGTGTAAGAGAGCAGAAGAACAAATCAGCCAGCCTTGAACTGTCCTAAAATTCCTTGGAGAAAAGGACCAAGATAAAGTTTGTTTGTGCCAGATGGTATTATTTCCCTAAACAAGAAGAGGTATAGAAGTGTTGTCTAAAGTTTTTATCAGTTTAAGGCACTGAAAAAACTCCCAAGCAGATCCATGTTCTAGAAACAAAGTTTTAAGTTTATAAAGTCACTTTGACAATCAGCTGCTTAGTGCTGATGTTCTGCTACAGTGCTGTATTTGCAGAATACTGGTGACATTATCTGTGTTGCACAAGACACAAATATAAAGGGAACTTCTGCTCCAGTGAACTGCTATTCCAGAAAGCAGACACAAAGAAGGACTCAACTTCCTGTGTATCCCAGAGAAACAAGATGATAGTAGATATAATTCCGTGTCATTAAATAATTTCTGGAAGGCTTCCCTTTCTGCTTTTAATTTTTAGTTATTTGGCTTGGCAGCTCCAGTTTACAAAATACTTGGCAATGTCTGGGAGCTTTTCAAAGTGGTTTGTATAACCTCTGGCAGGGAGCAGATGAGAATTCACTTTTTTTGGAACAAGTCATAGCTGCTTACTTTTGATAGTTTCTTACTTCTAATAGTCATATTGAAATGTGTTTATTGCCTTCTCTGGTGACTCAGACTTTTTACCATAGTGTCAGTTCTTCAGCTGTTGAGGACATCTTTCAATTCATTGCCCAGATTGTCAGAAAGGTGAAGGACAAACAGTCCACTGAAAGTAGTCCAGTTCATTTTTTCTACTTGTACAGAATTGTGCCTTCACTGCTTTTGACAAATTGCAGGATTGTGACAACTGCAGGCTTGTGACTACTGTTTGCTCTAGGGTTTGCAGTAGGAACAATGGGAGATAAATATAAGCTTGAAGGACAAAGATGTGTAACACCCAGCATGAAATGGACATTGGTTATCTGTCTAGATTGCTGGTAAAAAATAATGCAACTTCATTAAAAAAAAGCTCTTGGAAAAAAAGCCTCTGATATGGGTATAAGGAATCTCTCCGGAGAGAGGTGGATAGGAGGAGTCACGATGGACATTTTTTTCTCAAAGGTTTTTATTTGGTATGAAATTATTGAGAGAGACTTAGTAAGTTGGAATCTACACTTTTAAACTACATTCTTTTAGTGAGTTAACAAATAAAACCTTTATTGTTTTCTATTTCACTTATGAAGGACTTGAGATCTTAATGGGGCTCATGGAGGGGCAGAAAAATGCTAAAACTCAGTGAGCACATTGGTGCTTGCTGAGGGTCATTGTTGCTGGAAGTTTCTAATCATAGAGGAGATGAGATAGGATCTAAAAAGAAAGCCCACATGGGAATAATAGGGATTTACTTGTAATTTGAATTAATATTCTTCAGTCTCCTGTCCTGCAGGAGAAAGCTGAAATTACCAGAAATTAGGTGCTCTGAAAAGAGCTAGCAGGTTAAGAAAAGCTGCAGCCCACCAGGACACAGAAAGTGATCTCTAAGCAGAATTAAAAAACCTTTTTTTCAGAAGGAGGGTTATAGATTCAACTACACATATCTAAAACACTAAAGCAAACAGTAGTTAGATAAAAGGATAGTAGTTTTTCTACCAATAATTACAGAGGCATTTTCCAGAAAGTTTTCTGTTGTACATAAATTTATTGACACAGCAGCATGCCCAGAATAGTGATTTTAACAGCTTCACACTGTGTGGTTCCAAAAGTTCCTTTATAGTTCATAGAAACACGCAAGAGGGTGGAAAACTGCTTAAAATAAAAAATGCTGTATCATTGGCTTTAACAGAAACACACACAAAAGCGTGTTTTAAAAGAAGCAAGTTAAGAAACATTGCAAGAGAAGAAATGCAGTATTTGGTAATCAGGGATGCAAGCAGAACATAGATGTTATTTCTGGAAAATGTGTCTGTACCATGAAGGAGACAAATGTTTTCTCAGGGTTTGGTAAATAGTCAGCTTTGAGGGGTGGGGAGGGGACCACCACAGGGAGCTCTATGGATGCATTTGTTGTTTCCTTTAATTGTAGAAGAGTGATTTTCTTCATTGCTGGTAAACATTGAAGAGACATTCTCTTGAGAAAAAAACCCCAAACCACAAAATCATTTACCCTTTATGTTGTTTTGTGGAATAAAGTGTTCTTTTTCAAAAGAAAAATATTATTTTAACTTTTTTTTTTGTCTGCCAGTTCACTGAAAGCTTAACACTACTCAGTATGAGAATACTAATAATTAGTTTACCTTATTTTTCACTGTATTAGTGGTTTATGGCTGTGTTTTGGTGTTACAGGCAGTTCAATCAACCAAAGTGTCTGATATAAAGGCAACATCTGGGGAAATCTTTCTTCTAGTGACCTTCAGATTGTTAAACCAGTTGGCTTAGTAAATGGAGAGCTCTGGCAGTCAATTTGTACAGGCTGGTGAGGTGAGGAGAAATGGGAGTGAGCCGTGCATCTCCAAACATCTAAAAGGTGCTATGTTTTCTCAGAAAAGCACTGACCTGTCTTCTTGATCATTGTAGCAAAAGTAATCAGTATCATTGCCAGCAATAACAACTGTATAAGAGCAAAGCATTGAAAACAAAGTATATAGATCAACCGAGTTACATATTCAGCTTTCTAGATGCCATTGCCGGTGTCTGTTTCATGTTTGTTCTTTATTGTTGCACAATTTAATGGCATTTTGGAGAAACAGCTCTGTGGGGCACAGATCCTGTCTTTTTGGTTGTGGTGGCTCTAGAAAGAACTGCTCATGTAGCGTTTGCCACTGGTGATGGTGAGGTTAGAGCATCAACAGCTGATGCTCATAGATTTTTCACCAGAAGTTAACTATTGTGTGTTTTATAAATGGGTGACTACCATGGGTTGTGACTGTTGCTTTACCTGTTGTATTTGATTTTTGCAAAAGTATAGATATATTTGCCCAAAAAGCATTATTTTCTGAGCAAGTCAGTGCTGTAGTGGTCTTCTCCTTGTAATCCAGACTGGCAACTGTGCCAAACTTCTTGGCAGTACTTCAGAAAGATAACATTTATATTTAAGGAAGGTGATGCATTGTGAAAGCTGTCATGTTATGTTGTGCTGATGGAGGAGCCAACTGGAATTACTGAGACAGAACTCTCTTCAATCATTGTAACCTGTGATTTCTGAACTGAAAATGAAAATGGTGGGGTGTTTTAAAAGCTAGTGAAAAAACATCTTTAGGTACTTTGAGGCAAAAGATGCTGCATATACTATAAACATTACCCATTCAATGTTTCATACATAAGGACCTTTGTCTAAATATGTCAACTGTAAGAACACTTAAGAGTTAATTTTTGTTCGGGAACATAAACCCATGAAAAGAGATGTAAAAATAACTGACTATGGTGCATGGTTTCTGGGTCAACCAGTTATATTTCTGAATGACCTGTCTTTTTTTACTGAATGCAATCTAAAATAAAATTCTTGGCTGAAGAAAACAATCTGATTATAGCCTTACAGTTGGCAGTCTTGTCCTTCAGGCCTTCTTTTCTTCTGATCTCAGTTGCCTTGGTATGTCTGGAGTGGCCCTACCCAAGTGGCACAGTTGAATGTGGTGGGATGGTCTTTGGAAATGCTTGGTAGGTAATGAGGTAGGTAGGTAACCAAGATTAATTTCATGGTGTCTTGCATGCTTGCAAGTCATGTATGGATGAGAATTGGATGAGGAAATGGAATCAGATGCACAATGGGTCCTTTACTGTGGTGTTGGAGAGACACCAGAAGAGACTGCTCAGAGTTGTGGCTGCCCCATCCCTGTCAGTGTTCAAAGCCAGGCTGGATGGAGCTCTGAGTAATGTGGTATAGTGAAAGGTGTCCCTGCCCTGGCAGAGGGGTTGAAATGAGATGATCTTTAAGGTCCCTTCCAACCCAAACCATTCTATGATTCCAAGCTGTGATTTCTCAGGCAGTTCATGTACTGACTTACAGAGGCCCTTGAACAAAGAGCAACTACATGGAAATACCACCTTGCTCTGTAGTGCTTTGCTTTTGATTATGCCCAAAGCCTCACTCATTGTTCTAAGTTGTAAGAATTAAATCTTCTTTGGCATCTACAAGGTCACAGCACATCCACAAAAGCATCTTCCATATCAGTGAGTATTCATGTATTACCACAGGTCTCAAACTGGTAAAGGTAGCTATATCAAGAGGAGATGAGAACCAGACAGTGAAATGAACTCAGAGGAGACCAGAATTATGGCCCAACCTAATGAAACGGGAGCCAGTAAATTCACTTTGATGCTTCAACTCTTGGATATTCTGCTGCTTGTCTTATGCAAATTAACTTTTCAAAGGATCTAAGAGGAGACATCTTCAGGAATCATCTTCATTGATTTTTCTTTACCTTTGCTTTATGCAGACCCTGGCACCAAGAGGGTGACCTGTGCTTGACTATGTCTAATTACATTATTAACTTCTCAAGTCATGAAAGGAAAAGTCTTAGTAAAGATTCCTTTGAGATTGTGAAAGTGGCTTAGAAATTCAACTTTGAAAATCATTAGTGGCAGATCTTTTTATCCAACTTATATACAGTTTATTTGTGGTGGTTTGGGGGTTTTTTGGAGATGCTACGTCAGTGATGTGGAATTAGGCTTTGCTTCAGATGTCCAGCAGTAAAAAACTTTCTTGGTGAACCTAACTTAGTATCTTACTTTGAGGACATCAAAGGCAACTGAATATGCTGCGGTTTCTTATAAACTACATGGCTGCTGTGCAGCATCTGCTTTCAGGAAGTTTTTAAACCATTTTATTTTGCATTTTAAAATCTAGAACCCTGGTAAAAGAAAAAAATAAATAAAACATAATCTATATCTGTGATATAGTTAATGATGTATATAAATAAGAATATATTACATATTTCATTAAAATATATTCATTTATTGTGACTATTTATAGTTAATGAAAGATGAGATTGTGATCCTTACATGACACTTAAGGGCTTGAAAGAAATAAATTATCAAATCACAAGCCATTTACCATAAAAATATGACCATCAGCTAGTGCTGCAGCTCACTCAGTAATGTCAGTAATGCTGATTGATGTCAAGATGTTGATAACTGGAAGTTTCTAATTTATTTTACCTTTGCTTTGTCTTACACAGTTGAGTAAAATGTGTTGGTTGGTCTTGGATATTATGGAATATTTAAGTGGTGATAAGTTTCCCTTAAAATGACAAGGTTTTCTTACATTCTGCTGGTTCGAAAGGAGAAGACAGGTAGTGAAATAAGGACGCTTTAGCTTAAATTTCAGCTTATTTGTTAAGAAATTTTCAGTTTGATAATTTAGATTCATTACACAAAGTACTTAAGCACATCCATCAGGGAAGTAGAATGGTCCAGACTAATTACTTTCCTGAATGTGGACTGTAAAACATGACTGAAAGCTATTAGGTTGGCACCATAAATATGAGACCTTTATTGCAAACTAGAACACCATTTAATGAAACAATCCAAAGCCCACTGAAATCAGTAGAAAGATATCTATTGACTACAATAACTCACTACCAGATAAAGTGTCAGCTGCAGTAATTTTTTCCAGATTGCAAATGTGTTGTATAATCAGGAATGAAGTTACTGACTGGCACAAAAAATTATTCATGAGATTGAAGCATCTATATCAATCATAGAAAGCTTCTCTGTTATGAGAGTAAGAAATCTTGTATTTTTTGTAAATAAAGTATTTTTTGTAATCCAAAGACAAGATGCCACTGATATTCAGGGAATGGGGGTCAACACATGAGGTCAGTATCAGTACAGGAAGATTTATCTTATATTGTTCCACTGCTAGGTTACTCTTCTGAGAGTGAATGCCTTTTGGGAGTTATTATGTGTCTTCTCCAGGCTGAGACTGTGGATGTTAATTCCTTGCCTTTTATTTAATACCTTCTGGCTCTTCCTTGTTTGAAAATTTAGTTTCACAGTGACACATTTTGTGCTTTCTTTACTCAACATGCTAAACTGTAGCCTCTATGAAAACCTGAAGTAATTGTGCAGCCTTTTCCTTGTGGCTCTATTGAGATGAGCTGGGACCAGCCTTGTACCTCTACTGATTCACTTTGTATAGGTTTAGTTGCAATCTTTGCCTTCTGACAGACTCAGTTCTCATGCTTGTTTTGCTTACTTGTTTTTTGTTTTGATGAAAAATAAATGTAAAGCCTTACAGATACATTTGTATTCCATACAGATGCTGTCCAGTACTTTGGTTCTGCAAATATTTTCTCTCATTAAGTAATGTTTAAGGTTGTAACGTTGCAGCGTTACTGTCCTTTTCTGTTGACTAGAAAACCTTTTTTGATGTTGATTAGAGTAAAATATTAAATGATCTGTCTTTTCCCCCATTTTCTTTTTTGTCTAGTCATTGCAGATACCATTTTATTTTCAAAATATGTTGGTTCGTGGCTTTTGTTGATCTTTGCCTATTTGAATTTATTTTTTCTTTTACTATTTTTAAAATTGAATATTCATAATATTTGTCTTTTCCTCCTTTTTAAACACAGTTACATAAACTATTTATCCATACATGAAGTGCAGGGAAACCCAAATTATTTTGAAGCATCTATAAACTTTAGGTCGATTATGTGATGTACTAGCTATTTCCTTTATTAGTTTTTGTTAATTGTATGTTTATACTGTAGTCAGTGCAAGTTTATAGTGCATGTGCAACTGGTCTTAAATCATCTAACTGGGGTGCTGAGAAGGATGGAGTCCCAGCAGTGTGGAACTTGCTGTAAACTGTGATAAAAATGGATTGATGCCCAGCTGGTGCTGCTCCCTCTGCATGCTACCTTGGCTGTTTTAGGAGTTGAACTTGTGATGATCCTTGTGGGTCACTTCCAAGTCAAGATAATCTATGATTCTATGATATATTAGCAGTGCTCAAGGTGGATTTTTCAAAACTGAAGCTGCAACACTGAAATTGCTCGTAATTTGCTATTATGCTCGTAAAATGCTAAACCCATTTTGGAAATGAAGCTTGCTTTCAGTATTGCAACAGGCAGTGTGAGACCTGACTTTAGACAGAGGATTCTTAACAAAATTTGCCTTCCTCTGAGACCTGAAAACATTTGGATTTCATTTCCAGGTCCAGTACAAAACAGAAAAAGAGCCAAACTATCAAACCTTTTCCTTTTCAAAGGGAGTTATCTCTCATGTCCTTATTAATCTGTCCTTAAAATTCACAATGTCCTCCAGTGTGACATAGACAATTGTAGCACTGGCAGTTTTCAGGCAGAATTTTAATGAAGAGGGTTGCTTTGTTTTGATTTTTTTGATGAGCACAAATGCATCAAGAATGTGCATATTTGACAGTACAAAGCAACACAGGACAAAGACCCATGCTTTCTCTCTGTCAGAGAGGTTTTTTAATGTCTTGCCATTTGATGTGCTTCATTCCACTGTAGAGGAGGTAGAAAAGCTGTAAATTTGTTTCTAGCGTGAGTCATCTAGCAGTATATAGAGAGAAGTAGCTGTGAATCTGGGAAAGGTATTAAAATGGCTATCCCTTCAAATCTGAAAAAAAGGCTAACTGAATTCTTCCTGTGTAACCTCAGTAAATTCACAGACTGCCTTTCTAATATGTTTATTTATGGAAAGTCCTTTGAGCCAACTACAATAGTTATTTTAGCCTGTCTACTGTACTCCCTGTGCTTGACTTTGCACAGTAGGTAAAGAAACAAGAATTTCATGGACACGTTTTTCAACATGCCATCTCCATGTTGCTGAGATTGCTGGTCCTTTCAGAGTTAGTGGTGTGTCTGAACTTCAGGAAACAGTTGCATGAGTCCAGCCTCTGAAGGCTGTAATTTTTAACCCTCCTTATCTGCAGCTGGTGATAATTAGATGTTGTAATCTCTTGCAAAGACATCAGTACCTCTTGCCTCTTCATTCTGCAAGCTCCTTGAACATACCTTGTCTGAAAACCAGTAGTGAACAGCCCTTCACAAAAGGCTGATGGAATCGAACATGAGATTGTATACCCTTACCACAGTTACATAAATGTGAGTAACTGCACAAAGACACATCCTTGCAAGGACTGCTGCATGTAAATGAATCCACAGACACCTACTAATTTGAGCTTTTCTTTACATGAATTATGCTTAGAATCTGTGGTTCATTTTGCCAGCCTAGGGAATCCCAGATGTTACATTGCTGGCAAGTAGTGCTGCTGCTTTGTGCCAGTATGGGTTTCAGGAGTGACAAGTAATCAACACTTGGGCCCATGTGAGCTGAAATCTTTTCAGAAGAAGGGTGTAAGAGGACTCTGGGTGCTGTAAGTACAGAGAATATCAGTCTGTCTGGCAGTGAAACCTAATGGCCTGTGGGGTAGTGTTTCTGAAAGCAGCCCTCTAATTTAAATTTAAATTTTAAATATGTATACTCTGAGCTTGCTATTTACGCAGTGTGAATTATATATTTATCTCTGTTTTCCACGGGATAAATAGGAACATATAGTAAAAGGTGCTGATGCCAGAGTATGAACTTTTTTCATAGTACATGGTTGGTAGTTCTATTCTGTTTGTGAGTAGAGGCTGGACCAGTCAGTGAAGTCTGTCACAGTGGTAGGCATGGAGCTAGAGTTGGCATGAAATGAGAAACACAAGGTATATTACCATGGTGGTTTTGTGATCTACAGCCACACTCATATTTGTAATTAAATACTGCTCAGCATCAGGTGGCTTTCTCCACTTGAGTTATTGTCTTTCTTGAAGAACAAAGTATTTTCACAGTATTTTCCTATGTGAGGTTGAACAGAGGAATAGTTTGCCTATTCCTAACTCATTTAGTGTGAACAGAAATGAAGGAATCTCAGGATGGTCAAGGTATTTAAACAGAGGTTTTCCTCCAAGATAAGACCATCATTGATTTGTCTATGAAAGTTGTAAGAGAAAAAAAACCTACAGGAACTGGAGAGAGTTGCACCTTATCCTAGGCTGTATAGTTGTGACTTCTGACATTTGTAGGATCTATACAAATATAAAGGAAGATGCTCCTGAAGTGCAAAGACACAGTGGTCCGTATGTGGTGTATCATTAGAGCTGTGAATACAGCTGCAGGCCCATAAGGAGAGGGAGTGGAGTAGAGTGAATTTTGGTACTCAGAAAGGAAACATGTTCCCTCTTCAGCAGGTAATTTCATGCCTTGCAGGCATGGGAGTATAGGAAAGCTTAGAAAGTTTTGTCACCCTTATGAGTTACGCTATGACAATGACATATCCTAACCTATAGGACTTCAGGCAGCTTGAACACTGAAGCTGTTTTATGTGCTTAGATTATACTTTTTCTGAGACTAAGTGCTTTGTACTTAGACTTTGGTTTCCTTCCTTTCCTCTAAAGCTGACAGGCAGACCAAAAATAATTCTTTTTCTTTTTTTGCCCTCACTTCTGGTGAGGTCCTGGAGTCTATCAGGCCATTCTTTCCAAAAGCACATGTAGAAATCCAGTGTCTATGCTGTTTGTTTTAAGTTTATTAAAAACCCCCAAACAATCCAATCAAATGAAAAAAGGTAATAAAATAATTCTTCTGAACTTAACATCTCCACCCCAGGATCCCTTTGTCTCCTGGGTGAAGAATGATCAAATTATTTTTAAAAGAAAAACTTGTCTGTCCCAAAGCAGACTATGTATTCCCAGCCCAAAACTAGGGTGTCTGATTTCCTCTTGGAAATTAAACCAAATACAATCTTTTAATGAGCTTTTCCAGCTCTATTTTTCTCTGCATTCACATATTTCATTGGTTTATAGACATGACCTGTTGATGTTGTAAAGGATACCTCCCAAACATTTTTGTCCAATCTTTATTCTGAGTAGCTCTTGTATAACCTGCACTACCAGGTGATTCATAATTTCTGATACCCATTTTGCAGTAATTTCGCCAGATGTAATGTTTGTGACAATAACAATTCTACTAATCCTACTATGAAAGTCTGCATAGTGATGGAATTGCCTAACTGCTTCACGGTGGTGTGTCTCAAAATAGGCTAGTTTAGCCAACATCAGAAAGAAAGTAAAATGAGTCAATCTCTCTCTTTCTCTCTCTCTCTCCTTTTTGCCCTTCTTCCCCAGCTATAAGCTGTTTACACTGTTCCAGTCTTCGTCTTAAGTAAATGCCATTCAGTGTTTCCTCAGTGAGCAGTGATTGATTTGGATTAATTAGAAGCAAGTTCATGCAGAGGGTTTACATTATTATACAAGTGAGACATAATAGGTTTAAGTATTTCAACATGGATTCATACCTATAATGCAATGAGGAAAATAAATCAGAGTTAAATAGTGAAACGATAATGATCTTATTTCCCCTGATGGTGATAAAACTTTGCATATATCCGTAGTTAGAATCTATATGGTTGGTCCCGCTGATTTGTTTCCCACCCACATGCATTGGCTGATGATAAATATGTTGGCTAGTGAGGAATTCTTTTGTCTGTCTTGCCATTCCAGTTCGAAATAAAATTTCTATTCCTGTAGGCACTGGGATTTTACATTCCTAGGGATTGCATAATACCCACTGTACAGAGCAAGCTCATAAAGTCTCATCTTGGTGAAAGCTCCTGTGGAATCTCAGTAGAAAAGGACAGTGTAAAGACAAACTCAACACACCATTGAAGCCATCTTTGTGGAAGGCAGTCTGTTTTCATGTTGAACTGTGGCTCAAATGAATTGTTTGTGGGCTGCTCTTGGATGGGCATTTGAGCAACTTGAGCTAATGGAAGTTGTTCTTGCCCACAGCAGGGGAAATGGACTAGACGATTTTTAGAAGTTCCTTCCAACCCAGACCATCCCAGGGTTCTATAATTCATGCTTAAATATTTAGCATTCATTCTCATCATCCGGTGTCACATTATTAGTTACTTGGATACTTGACTTGAGGCACCATTTGGGGGGAGAATTAACCAGACAATGTAGAAGTTGTATTCAGTTGTTGTCTAGAGAAACTGGAATGTCAATTCTCATTGTTGAAAAGGGTTTACACTTTTATTCAGGTTTTGTCTTTGCAATTTTTCAGTGTACTTTGACATTTTGTCACATTTACATTAAAAAAATTACATTGAAATCTCTTGTTACAGTGTGTCCTTGATACACTAGACCAATTTCTGGCAAATAAAATGCTCTCCTGTAAGCCCGTGCCCTGCAGTTGCTCCTTCACATGTGCAATTTGTTTTCAGATTAAGCCAAGAAGATTTCAGTAGCACTCTGAACCCCCAGCATATATATTTTGCTTGTATGTATTCATAAGGGTTGCAGTAGATTTATACACAGACAAGATTTAAAAAACTGTTTGCTGTGCAGTGCTCATGATCACAGTGTAGATCAGATATTGTCTGTGTTTTGGCTCTGCATCACACCAAGCTAACCCTTAGCTAATGCAGCAGAATTTTATTTCAGTGGTAATTTCTCTCAGCAGATTAATTTTCCATCCTGCTGGCCTGCCTTTGCTTGGACTCTTAACTCTTGTATAGTGTTTCAGCCTTCATTAGCAGTGACTGGTACCAGTAGCCAATGGACCTGCTTTTCCTCCCACTGAAATAACTGGTAGAGTTTCCTTTAAAGACAAAGGCATCTTTTCACGACAAGAAACTATTTGAATTTATGGCTACAGGTTGGTTAAATAACCACATGCCTAGTTCTGCCTTTCGCTTGCAAAGTGGGATTTTGTCTCCATGTACTCAGAAATCATGACTTGAAGTTGCAAAAAATTTCTTGGTCATTTTGTTTTTAATGAGGAATCTTTGTATGTTCATTCTTTTTAAAAAATCTTCTGAGGCTATTGGATATGTTCTCTGTTCCCCTTATGCAACTATGAGGAAGAGAAATATCTTTTAAATGAAAGTGTAAAGTCTTAGTCTGAATCTTTGAGAAAAGCAACAAACACCATTGGACTTTGTGATACCATAGTAAGACTTGTCAGCAGTAGCAGCAGTAGAGTTTGGAAAAGTGACCAAAACCTGGTAATATTGGGCAGTGGATCATGTCCTTTGGAAGACACCTGGAGCTGAAAGGGCTCCACTGTGCCATGGGCTTAAACAGATAAAACATTTATTTTACTGAGGGTTATTTATAATTGCAACAGAACTCTGCTTCTCTGCTGGTCATGTTAGGCTTTAAAATTGCCTTCTCGCTAGAACTTTGAAATATGTCCAGGACAGACTTGTGGTAAATTTTGTGGGCTTGCACTGGCCACATTCTTTTTCTCCTTTTTCCCTTCTTCTCTTCCAACTCGAAGTAGAATTCTTGCAAATTCAGTTTCCATCCTGTCAGCAGCGACAGCTGCTTTGTGCTGTGCTGACTCCGTATGTCTTTGAGAAGTTCTGCTTCAGGAATTGTCTCTTCCGTTCCCAGACATGGAAGTGCTGCTACAGTGGAGCTGGTGTAGTGTACAAGTCATTTTATTTTTATCTTTATTGAAATGCAGCTGCGACTAGTCATGAATTCACTAAAAGGTCTTGGAAATGGAAACATCTTTCTGTAACTGGTATAATGTGCCTTTCTGATTGAGAATTAGAGGCATCCATCTTGCTTTTTAAACATCCAATTAATTATTGCTGATGCTTTGAATTTCATTTGTACATCTCTTTCAACATATGGGCTAATAAACTGCATCCTGCTTAACAATGGGATAGAGATTTATTTTTTACATCATGGTTGAATGTTGTTCAGGAGTGATTAACTATTGAACAGCACATGTTGGCTAGTCTAGAAAAGGCTATGATGATCTTCTCTAACCATTCAAGGATTGCAGGTAAGCTCTGTGCACCAAAAACTCCCAGCCCCTCGAGATCACAAACATTGCACTATGTTCTAAGAGTTTCACCTTTAGATATCAGTTTGATAGCAAAAGCTGCCTGATTCTTTAAGTATGAAGCAATTCTACTAAATGGTATAATTTTATTATTTCAATGAAGTTTAGAAATAAAGTCTGTTTCAGGGCTCATTCCCTTTCTGCAACCCAATAAAATTTTTTGACGGGTAGTATATGGCTATTAATTTGGAGGAAATTATGTTTACTGTAGGAGAGATGGATGTGTACCTCATAGAAGAGTGGGTCATTTTGCAACTTACAGACTGGGTTGCCCTGCAATCATGGGGGAATAGTAACCCACAAATATTAATTTATTTGTCTTTTGGTGTATCTTTGAGGTAGGAACTTCTGCTTAAAATAACATTTTAATTGAGCAGCTTTCGGGCATTATTTGGATTATACAGAGAAAAAGGAGCTACAATTTTAGTATTACACTCTGTAAAAGAGAGAGGCAAATGATAAAATAAAACTTCTATGAGTTCTTCTGGTCAGGTTGATTAGACCTTTTTCATCACATTATGGTAATTCAAATGCAATGGCTGTTTAAAATTGTATTTGGCACGTCTAAAGCAACTGTCACAAGAGTATACTAAACACACAGACTCTTCATTAACAGATAAAACTCTCAAACTTTCTGGAGGAAAACAACATGGAAGTGGTCATAACCCTGATTAACCTTTCTACCAGTGATTAAATTGGTGTAAAAATTTGCTGTGTATTCTTATCTTTGTGAGCCTAGTATACTGTTGAGCACTGTTCCTCTGATGCTACAGATTTTATTCTTTGTAAACAGGAATTCTCCCCTGACTGTAATGTAAATTGCAAGGGCATGTTCCATTGTGAAGAACAAGTTATGAAAATATCTGTCAGAAATAATTACAGTTGATCCTGTTGTCAGGCAGGAATATAGATTGGATAATTTGCTGGTGTCTTCCTCAGCAGTGTTTTTATAGCACTGTTACCAGGAATATGAGAATTTAACTGAAAATAGCTATAGAATCACTTGTAAGGGGAAAAAAAAAGAAAGGTTATTGATTTTTGGCTTTGCACAGTGGATTGTGACATGGGCTTACTTGTGCATTAATGTGTAGAAAGCAGAGTATTATCATGGATACTGTTTCATGAAGATGTGAAAGCTCTTGAATGTACAAATCCCATTTTTTACCGTCATCTAAGGGTGTCTTAAAGGCCTCAAACAGCCATTTGTTGCTTTTAAAGTTTATATTTTAAATCAGATGTGGCACACAGTGCAAGCCTTTGTAGAACACTAAGGACACGTGGAGGTAAATATGCCCTATGATGGTCTGAAGTGTGTATTTTGCTGAGTTGTCTGTGAGAGTGACATTTAAGTATCCTGTAGAATAAGTTACTGGGATAAGTTGCAAGGATGTTGATTGTCCTTGTCCTCTACTCCCCTGTTCTCTAAATTATAAGACCTGCTACAGTTGTTCTGGACAGCAAGGCAAAAGAAAAAAATCGAGATGTGTAGCTGGCAGGATCCAAAAAAGGTAGGATGGTAAACAGCTCTTGTACTTCATGAGTTTGGTAGAAATTAAAGTGTCAGTATTATTCTTAAAGAGTGGACAACAATACATCTTTCTAATGTACCCTCTCCTCACTAATATGTAAGATTTTATTGATTGTTTCCCTTAAATTTCTACTCCTGATTACTTCAACAGTGATGTTTCGGGGTTGTTAATTTACCTCTCCTCAGAAAGGTCCATAGCAACAGAAATGTTTTCTACCTCTGACAGATATTGCAGTCTCTGACTATCACAATGCATCATAGTGACCTCCAAGCTTTTTTAATGCAACAGACTATGGCAGTGCATGAAAGGACTGACTCTAGGAAGGCTGCACAGGGTTTGAAAGAAAACAGCTACTTTAATGGGAGAATATGGACCACTCAGTGTCCCTTGCTCATGGTATCTGTGCTGTTTTGACTTGGAGCATGGTAAAACGGAGAAAACAGTCCCAAAATGAGCTAACTGTCCCAACTCAGACCCAGGTTTCCTTAACTCTGCCTGTCTTTAACTCCTTTGACAGCTGTCTTCCACTGGGACAGAGGTGAAACTTCGACAGACCGCATTTGTTGAGCAGTGGTCCCCAGATTTACAGCTCTCCCCAGCAAGACTTCAGAAAAATTACAAGTGTGTCACCTGGACAAAATGTAAAACTTCGCTGTCAGACTATCCTATCCCTGGTAAGGCATCTAAGGCCACCTAATTACTGATGAAAACAAGCTTAATAAAAAGGAAAGTACCTGTAAAATAAGGGAATAACTAGGAGATGTTACGTGTTTGTGAAATGTTTGTATTACGCTGTGATGAGCATACTGTAAAAAATGCATGCAAAGTAATAGGATGAGAACAAGTACAGGAAAACAAACACTTTCTAAAGGTGTTCTGTTATTTATTGTTTCTAGTCTGCCTTCTCTGAGACAGAACTGGTTGTGACCATAGACTTTCATTAATGAAAAATGCCTGTGACTGTTATGACAGAGCAGGTTTTTATTTGTTCAGTTAATGAATCTTTGAAAAAATATTGAATGAAAGCGAGGTATACATGATAGATCTAAGCCAGGACATCATGATGAGGTATAACCTGACCTATTTAGCTGTATATCTTAATGTGAAGTTTCACCACTAAATCTAATTCTAATATTATTTCCTTTCTGTAAGGTTGACCTTGCAGCTCTGGATTCTGTGCAAAGCCTTGTGCACATATTTACCTCTGTAGTCTAGAGGATATTGCACATGCTGATATTCCTATTTAAATTTTTGCAAAATCAAGATCTCAATACACTTATAATGTTCTCTTCGCTGTGTAGTATGAATGTGTAGTATTGTAAGTGGAATAATAGTATAAATGTTAATATAAAAGATGACTTAGCAGTAGCCGGTACAATGTGACTGTTCTTAGTTCATCTTTAACTGCCCTGCATTAATAACAGATTAATTGTTACAATGTGCTAAAGCACTAACAAGGACTAAAGATAATTCTGAATGACATTATGTGTTAAATTAATTTGCTAAGCACTGCTGAGAACAGCTGCAGAAAATCACAAAGCATTCCTGTATCTTATGTAGCCTACTTTTTTTTTTTTTCACTTGGCAAGTGGTTTTCTTAGTTTAACTGTAGGACTTTTTACTTTGTGTTCTTTTTACTTTGACAAACATAGTCAATTAAGTTCATGATAGGATATGACTGGGTAAACTCAGTTTCTTAGGTACTGATCCTACTGGAGTCACCACTGCTGGCTGCATTTAAACAAATGCTTGGGAAATTGGAATAAATGAGGCATTTGATGTTTGGACTCGATGGTGTTAGAGCTCTCTTCCAACCCTAATGATTCCATGATTTTATTTCCATTTCTGAGTCCCCAGTATGTCATGTTAAGATGACCTACCATTAAACAATGCTTGGGTGTTGCTGGAGAGGAGGTGTTAATGCTGCTCCAGCTGTGCTGCCTGTCATCCCTCTCAGGTCAGCTTGGGAACACTGGTGCAGAGCCTGCACCAGGATTAATTTTGATGGGAACAACATCGTCATGGTAATGTTCAGGTCTGTTCATACCTGTCTACAAGAGCTTAGTGAAGAGGCAGAACTTCTCATGCATCTCTGTTGGGGAAGAGTTGATGGCAGCTCAAAATGCAAGAGAGACTCAATGTGTGCTTATTAAAATATTCATGTTCTGACCGGATCAGTACAAGAAAAAACCTTTGTTCCCTTTTCACTTTGTGTCTAATGAAACCTTGCTCAGCATCAGGGTTCTCTAACGTTTCCAGCAGCAAACCCGCAGCAACAAGGGTCACTGAAATGTTGGAGCTGGGAGTTATGGCTAATGGAAGGAGGATCTAGGCGGAAGCATGCAGGCTCCATGCCCCCCAGAAGTAATTTCATGTACATTGTTGGTAGTTTGTATGTCCTTAACAAAAAAACAAAAATAGTCTTCTTCTCTGAGACCATAGTCTCTGTTAGCTAGATGTACAGGGCTTAGATTTCCAAGGCAGTCATTATTTGTATAGCTTAGGAGAAAGAAAGAACACTGAAGTTCTCACCATACATGACTCAGAATATTTTTAAATGTGCTTAAGCTGTGCAAATGCTTTATGCCTTAGATCTGAGAGTAAACAGCACACTTCAGCACAGGAACATTTCCTGTATGCCATATTGAACACTGAAATCATGTCATTCACAAAAATCGTGTATTTCACTTACCTAGTCTGCCAGGCCTGTTCCATTCCGTTTAGAATTTTTTGGTGTTTCTTGACACAAATTTACATGGTCAGAATGTAACAATGTTCTTGAATCTTCTTTTTTTCCAAAGATACAGTATCTTCAGCTGTAAACTGCAAAGACACCCTACCTGAGGGTAAAATGTTGCTATAAATGAGAAAACCTGAGGGATTGTGAGATGAAACTGAAATCAAACACAGTTTTTGGAGAGGACTGAGGTAGGATCTTTTGCATCTCAGAGTAAGCTGATGAAATGATTCTCTCTTGTTCTTTCAAAGAATGTGTTTCATTTAAATTACATAGCATGGGGTACTGAGCCCTTGTGTGGACAAAGTAAAGGCAGCTGGCCCAAGGGATTAATTGTGATGCTTCTTTATTGCAGAGGCTTGGCCCCTTAGTTTAGAGAAACAGGCTAGAGTCATGAGAAAGAGAACAGGGCAGCATTTTTCCTGCTATTCTCTTGTCGTTAATAAGTGGCATTTCTCCTGATTGTGTTTCAGTTTTGGAAAGTGTCTGAGCAGTTTTATTTATGTCATGTATAATGCACATTGGTATAAAATGCCTGCCTTCAGTTTTCACCTGTTTTGTCTAAATCAGGTTGAAATGTTTTTATAACATTGTGTCTCACCAGTTGTCTACTGAAGTGAATTTGTTGGATTGATTAAGCACCGTAGAGGACAAGATGCCCATAAATTCACCCAAATGAGTTAATGAGCAGTTAAACTACTAAAACCTGGTTTTCTCTGTATTTCTCACTCCTGATTAATTGCACTTCCAGAAGTTATTTAAGGTTGAAAGACAAATGGACAAGCTTTATTCCATTAGGAGAAAAAAAAGCTAAAATTTTCATCCTGCTTAGTAATGTCTGCAAAAATGCCAGAGTTTACCCTGAGATGCTGCAGGACAAGAGCTGTCTGGGCTTGTCCAGTGTACAGAGCATTGGCAGTCACCTACAAGTACCCTTCACTTGAATTGCAGTGGCTCAATGTGGCATCTTTCAGATGTGCTCTGTTGTAAGGCAGGAAGGCTGAAACTGTGTTGGTACAACACACAGAAGGCTTTGTTAGGTGACAGCAAATGGCAGCTGAATATAAAGCTTGGAGCAAGAAAATAGCAGTGATAGTTGACCAGATTTAGAGCATCTTTTGATACCCAGTCAGGCCAGTTATTATTTATTGTTGTAAGTCTCCTGAAGTGTTGTTATATAAAAGATATTTTCATAGTGCACATGGGCCTAATAAAAGTGGAATTTTTCTTCAGTGGATGTATTTCTACTATAAAAAGCTGTGGCATAGATTTAGAACTCTGCTTTTGATCAGATTTATCAGTGGTGGTCACCTCAGGCCAGAAAAGCCAGAAGATCCTTTTACTGTTAGCCCCAACTAAAACCTAAACATAAACCTCAGACACCAAACAAAAACTGAAAGAAAGAGATACAAACAAAGTATCTTGTGAAAGTAGGAACTGGTTTGATAAACAATGCATTTTGGAAGATTTTTATTCAAGTTTATGGGCTATCAAGGTTAAAAAATAAAACTCAGAGAAGTCCAGGACTATAAAAAACCTTCTTGTGAGGTCAGAATTTGCTCTAAGATTTTATCTTTTGTTTGTTTATAAGGCTCCAGCTTGTATATTGGTAGTTGTAAGTATTTAAATTACACAAAATCTAAGCCTTCCTCTTTGTCATGCCCTGAAGAACAGAGTATTGACGACAAAGAGGATCAGAGGATCAGGATCAGAATGACTGATAAAAAACGTTTGTACTCATGAAGAGAGGTAGGAGGATGGTTACTCTGACAGCTACACTTACAAGGGTTTTAAAGACTCATTCTGCTTCAGAAATGTCATGTTCCTTTTTCTATATCTCATCACCATTCACAAATTTCTGCTCAGGCTGAGTTAAAACTCCCTGTCACTCAAAAGAATATGGAATCTGTTGTTATTCATGTATCCATTTGATTTCACACCAAAACCCAGAAAAAAATATGTTGGGGGAAAAAAAGATTACAAAAATACAAGATTTCAGAGAGAAATATATCAGTTTATTCAGCTGCTCATTTCTACACTCCAGTATGTTTGGATTCAGAAATGAAATGCAAAAAAAAGAAAGGACTTGACTCTGCAAGCAAAATTGGATTTTGTTCCTTTGTTTCTGGGATACAGGGATGGGTTTCTGTTAACAGAAACAGTCTTCCTTAACTTTTGTTTTGTTCAGGAATTTGACCCTTCTTATTTATATTAGTTTTCAATAGGTGGATTAAAGCCAGGCAACCAAGCCACTATACCTGACTGAGTGAAAATCTAATTTATTTTCTGGTGCCTTTGTTTTATTATCTCTCAAATGTGTGTGGAGGATCTCTTCAGGACTTCACAAAGAAACATCTTTTTGTAGAACATCTAGCTCCTATTTTTGCTTAGTACTTGGAGGAGGGGAGAGAGGTCTCAAAGGTGTGGGTTTTATCATCAGGTTTACAGTGAACAGTCAATCACCCTGAAATATATTTACTATGCACATTATTGCAAGGGATTTATGTAGCATAGGATATGAAAACTATTCTGTAGTCTACAGGAGGCTGGAAACAATGGGAAGAAATTTTATTGTCTATATGCAGTTATTTTTCACAGATAGTGAGTCATTTTTGTGTGGAGCAGCTTCATGACATTCATTGCACTTTGCACTAGCTCATGCTACCATTTTGAAATGGAGAAGAGGAATCAATCAGCTGTCTCACAGTGGGATAGTTCCTTGCAAGTGATGTCAGGTCAGTTGGATTTAAGTTGATTTATCTTTTAGTCAACTTCTATGGGAGGTGGAAATTATATGGGAAAACACTTAGGGTCAGTCATATCTGGTTCTCTGAGTATCTGCTCTTGTTTAGGTAGCAGGCTCAAACTTATGATACAGGAAATTGGTGCCTTTCAGTGCAGTGTTTTCAGCTTGGCACTGAAAAGTAGGCAGCAAAGCTGGCTGGCTATGCTTTCTGGACACGTGTTTGTGGTCAGGTTTGAGAGAACAAGAGAACATATATCTTTTATATATTCATATATTTTTCATAATATTTCATACCTATTTAGACCTCTAGAAGATGGTAACTGAGAGTAAAAGTAAGCAAGGTGCTTCTAGTTTCTGCCTAGTTCAGGAGCGTTTTACTTTTGTAGTTGAAGGATAAAAGCACTGGGAAGTGAACCCTTACATTACCAGGAATGTAAGTGTTACCAGGAACCCTTACATTTGCTAATCTGTTGCTCAAACTGCAATTGCCTTCTTGTGGTGTATACTTCTCGCCTGCTACAAGATAAGAGCCAAGTGTAATTGGGATTTTAGTGGCCAACAGATGTTTGAGAGACAGAAAACTATTCTCTGTTGAGCCCTCGATGAAGGCTGCCACCTAAAAAAAAAAAACATGCTAAAGCCCTGAAACCTTAATCCAAAACTCAAGAGCTCTGGCTGAGTTCTACTTTTTTTTCATTCATGTTTACATTTCTAGTTTAGGACAGTGAATGCCAGTGCTCCAGTGGGATTGTGCAAGGGCTGTGTTATGCTTTATGAGCACAGGCCTCCTCTGAGGCTAATGCGAAGCTGCACTGTCCCCATGGGAGCTCTAGGAAGCATTTATGCCTTGGGCACACACTAAATGTTTGAGATTTTCCTAGAACAAAAAGGGCATTTGGGTTTATATCTCCCTTAAGAGCTTTCTCGTCTTTAGATGACCATGTGCATTACGAACACATGTAAAGGGTGTGGTTATTATTGCTACTGATCTGATGGCACGTGTGCATGAAGCTTTGCAAAATATGCAGTGTTTATACTCCTCAAGCTTGTAGTCTAACTGGGATGAGTATCAGGCAGATGGGCTAATGATTTATGGAGAATAGAACTAATCAAGTGTGAAGGACTGAACAAAATAAAGAGTATTTACCTTGCTATTGTCTTGTGAGCCTAAAGAAGGCTTGGCACTATGGACATCAGAAGGTTTCTAGCTGTGGGGGAGCTCTGGTAATTGAGTCAAAGATGAAAAAGTACCCAAAATTATTAGAAGAGCAAGACATGGATCGCAGCATTTATTTTTTTTTTATTTAAATAAGAAGGTGCTCAACGGAAGAGCATGAGAATTACATTTGCACTTACATTTAGGGGGTCAAATGTAGGACACGGTTGTGTTTCTGTACTTAAATTCTTTAGTAAAAGTACTCATGTAAAATATATGTTTACTCTTATCATGGCAATGTATCACTTTATGATACTCATCTTGGATACTCTGGTCCAAATTCTTTCAATGTAATACATAGGTTTGTCATTGAAGTTATCCTTTAGTCTTTCACTCCCTATTGCTTCCTTGTGTTCCTGACTGCAGAATTCTGCTGGCAAAGGCTTTCTCAAGGATGCTCAGCTTGTTCGTGCTGCGGTATACCACACCTTAGCAGTGGTAGTGTTTTGGGGAGGGGAGAGAAGTCCTCAGTCATCTGGTGTACCCCAGTGAATTAAACTTGTTCCTGTACTGTCCTTAGCCCCCTTGACTTACTGGATGAGACACCCATATCTGTTGCTCTTTTTTGTTTGCCTCTTTTCCCAGCTCTGACAGAAACTGGGATACAAGAAAGAATGCAACTTTTGATATAACTTCACATTTGAATTACATCCAGTACCTGAGAAAATCTCGGTTTCATATGAGGTGTTGGACCTTCTGTTTTTTTGCAGATTTTGAAAGCCTTTTATCTCTGTCTCTGCACTCTGGTTTCTCAGCAGAGTCAAATATTTCTGAAAACTTTCCTCAGGTACTTGAAAATAGGAGAGGCAGAGTTACCTGTTTGTCTAAAATATCTGTGCTTTATCTCTGCTTTAATGAGCTACAGAATTTCTGTGTAAATCTGCAGATGCCCGTGCTCTGAAGTGGTGTTGCTGTGGGCCTCTGCCTGGAAAAATCCATTCCAAATTGTTGTTTACCTATAACAGGGAGACTTTCTCTGCAGTCAGAAAGATGTATGAGCTAGTGTCTCTGTGTCTGAGTGGCAATGAGAAGGGAAGAATTATGAAATAGCCTATTTTGGTTTCAGCTTTCTCTTTTCCCAAATGGTTTGTCTAGAAAATTTGCAGTTTGCCTCTTTGTCTCCTTTTTTTTTCTTACCAAAGAAATTCCTATCCTCTGACTTTATCAATGTCACTTTGTTCCAGTGCTACAGAACTAAGAGAACCAAAGAAAAAAAATTACTTTCTTGTGACTGTTTCCTTTTGTGTTTCAACACACTTTCCCTTGTTTTACTTGTATGTAAGACCCTAAAAGGAACATGACTTGGTTTTGATCACTTCTTACCTGTCCAGTCTGACTTCACTGTAAATTTTTTCTTAAGCCAGTGAAACCAAAGAGGAAAGCATTTTGCAGTTGTGTGCACTAACTTGTAGGATGAAATCATTCTGTACTGGTATTTTATTTAGCACAAAGTCAATTATGCTTTGAAGAACTTTTGCACAACATTAACTGCAGCTAGACTGGAGCAAGGAAGCACCCAGTTTTGCTGGATTTGTATCTGCCTGACTTGAAGGGAGTCTTTCTTTAGCCATTCTGCACTAGCATGACACAATCTAAACTGGAACAGCATAGGTGAATGGCTACAGCCCAGCAGCAGACAAGCTGTTCTTTCCAGTCTTGCATCACATTAGATTTAGTTATTGATCGTCAGGAACACAGGGCCTTTTCTTACTCCATCAAAAAAAATTCTTTTCCTCATATATTTAGAGTTTAAATCAATAAAAGCCAGAAAATATAAAAATATTTTCTGTGTTTTGTAAAACAATATGTACCTGCTATTTGATAGTAACACCTTGCAGACATTTTGCAATAAATCCTGCTTGTATCCTGGAGACGAGTAGTGCTAGTAGTGTTTTGTTGTGGGAGTAATTAAAATTTGCAAATGTTAGAGCTTAGAAGGGGGAGAAGCTTTTCAGAAACAAATGAATCTGTATTTTAGTTGTTTGAGAAATAAGCTGTTTTGTAGCTGCAGAATTTACAGTGTAATCTGCTCAGGGACACAGCCTTGCACTCCAGAACTAAGCCTCTTACATTTTTTTAGAGTAATAGTATTTTTAGTTGTGTGTCTACTGTATTAATATGTAAATACACACCAAGGCAGGGATTGAGCATGCCTAACTTTGCAAACAACTGAAGCAACTGTCCTTGTTTTGATTACAGACATTGGATAAGAGCTGTCCCAAGGTCCCTTGCAGTGTGAGTGATTTTTTGACTGTTCCTGAATAACTGTGAGGTCTAAATTAGCTGTCTTGGTTCAGTGACCGGTTACACAGTCCTTTGAAAGTTATGATGATAAATACAGATATTACAGTTGAGCAAGTTATTCCATAGTCCTGAACAGCTTTTCATGTCTCCTTCATACATACTTTGATACAGGAAAGATGAGCATTGGTAGAATGTAATACCATTTTTATCAAATAAGTAAAACATGGCTAAATATTATCTTGGTTGAATAATTAATTCCTCTTAAGTGACCAAACCCACTAATTTTTCCCCTAAATTGAATGAAATTGTTACAGAAGTTGCTGTTTACTATAGTGCCACATAATGAAAATATCCTGAAACTGAATCTATGTCAGGATCTAACAGTCCTGACCTTTCATACATTTCTCCCAAAGTTAGAATTTTGCTTGTGACTGGGAAATTCATTATTTTTACACACAGCCTTTGTTTATGGGGTGATTAGCATGGATAACAGAGTAGCCCAGTAAGACTGAGATCCAACAGCATACAGTACAACTTACCAGAAGTTAATTTCAAACTATTCAAACTTAAATGTATAATTTATTCAAATCTATTAATTTTCTTGATACTGCTTGATGCAGACAGTAATTAATTATTTTTCTCTACATGTTCTATAAAATATAGGGCATTTTCAGTCACAAAATGCCATGGACATATGTGTTGAAGGCAAATGTAACTGAATTTGAATTAGATTTGGAGGTTGACTTGGGAGTATATTAAAAATAGTGTTGATGTTATTCTGTACATACCTTCAGGCAGCTTTGCCACTGACATTTATCTAAGGAACAGCTCTATATTGATTTTTTTTTCATAGAAAAAACCAAATTTCTAAGAAGGCAGATTTTTTCATTCAGCTGTGCTGAGATGTTTACCTCAATTTTTCTTTCTCTTTTTTCCCCAGAAAGAGAAAGCAGATTAAAATTAAGTACCACAACAGAAAAAAAAGTGCACCCCCCAAAAAAAATTACCTTGCTTTTACCATTGTGGTAAATGTTGTTATCTTGTGTCAGGCAGGTAGTGTTTTACTGTGCTCATCTCTTTCCAATCAGATTTTCTTGTGTCAGGCAGGTAGTGTTTTACTGTGCTCATCTCTTTCCAATTAGTTTTCCTTAAATTTTTGCTGACAGTGATAGCCATCTTCTCATGCATGTACCACTGCAAGTTTATCCTACACAAATTCAGAGCTGTTTCCAACATCAAAGTTTAATTTAATGCCTCTAGGAAGTGGCTAGAATTTATTCAGGGAGTGAAGATATTCAGCTGCAAATGAAAAGATGGTATGAGAGATTATGACAAGATCATCATAAACTTTGACGAATTAATCTGCTGCAGCATCTTGCAGGAATGGGCTCTTTTTCTGATAGTACCTGTTCATAAAATAAATATTACCTCTGTATGTGATATCTTTGACTATTATAATCTGGGCATTCAGACCAAATATTGTCAGGTGTGGAATGCTTGTTCATAGTAATTGGCTGGAGAAAACATGACAAGCTGGTAGCAAGGCCAGACTTAGAGCTCGTTTGTTCCTATTTTCTGCATGTAATCTGTGATTATTAGAAATATCTGCTTATGAGTCCCTTGTCTTTTCAGTTTGTTTGCGCTTTTTTATTTTGTATGTATTTCCTTTTCAATACTACTCCTAAATTCTTTCTTGACCACTCTCTTTTGTCTCCTAGCAGCTCAGTTTTAGAGCTACTTGCGTGATTCTTGTGAATTTTTACATGCCTTCACTTCTCATCCCAGTGGAAGATGATCTGTTTCTGCTGGGATTTAACCTTAATAATTACACTGTTCACACATTGCTTTCCCTGGTTGTTCCAAGTATAAATAAAATGGGAGCAGAGACACAACAGAAAAGCACTCTTTTGCAATAGAAACACTCTCCCTGACTATTATTAAGCCACTTCCAAATTTTGGTTTGTATTTCTCCTCTGACCTGTCCTGAATCTTCTTGCTAAGCATTGTGTATCCTGTTGTAGTGTTGTAAATTAGATCTGAAAAAAAAAAAAGGTTCTATAAAAATTGCTGTTAAGCCTAAAGATTTGGTCTCTGAAGTGAAGACCAATTTGATATGATATTTGGATATAATATGCCTATTATAACTGGCAGAAATCATATCAAAAATATGAGTTAATTACAGGACTTCTTTCCTGACCCAGTGTGTTAAAGATGACAAAGCCCATGTTTGAAATTCTGTAGGAGTTTGGGGATCAGACATTGCCATTCTCTGGTGGTACTCTTAGTCATGCTATGTGAATTTGCTCAGCTCTTCCTTATTTCCTACATTCTTCTTGTTGTTTATACAGACCAGAATAGCCACATTTCAGTAAAGGAAAAATACAGTTACAGGAGTGAAAACAGTACTGAAATCTTCAGAGAACTTACACTCTCACCACAGTATCTTATATTTTCAGATGAAGGAGAGAGGCATTCCCATACTGGAAATGCATGAAATTATTCAAACACACTTTCAAAACAGGAAGCATTAATAATTTACAAGTGTTAATCACTGAACATTAGTGTTTTTCGAGAAGGTTTTGAAGTGACAACTGAATTGATCAATTGGCCCCTCTCACTAAATTAGGACAGGATGGTTTTTTCAAATAACTTTAAATGATGTTGCTATTTCGTTAATTTTTTCCTGCTCTGAATCTTTATGTTCATGAATGAAATATAATAAGGCAGTAATAAATGCTTCAATTCTCCTTTTGTAGCACAAATACGGAACTACATGTCTGTGAAGATAGGGAGCACATTCGCTGTACCCATTGTGCACGTGTGATGTGTTTGAGTGGTAGTATCAAATAAGCAGAAATGCTGAATTTGGCACTTGTTATGAATATATATTGCTTCCCCTTATGACTGAGATTATCACAATTGATGGGACTGGGCATAGATGATAGCACATTATTTGGAATATCCTGGAATTCTGTTAAAATCTTTCCGTTTGCAGCCACACTGTGCCAGGTTTAGATTTAGTGATGTTTTACATACAAGTAGTTCTATTTAGTTTATCTCCAGCTGCCATTTGATTCCTGTTTAAATTGGAACTTGCACTTCAAATTATTATTTTTTTTAATTCTACATGTGGCTACTTTTTATATTAGGATTTGAAGCATTTGTTTCCATTTTGTTTTGGTAGGACATGTAAATACCTCTCGGGGTATAGTCTCAGGAGCACGGGAGGTGGTGTGAACAGCCCCAGGACTCATTTGGGATATTCATTTCAAGTGCAGCAATACTGGTTTAAATACAGGTCAAACAGATGTGCAGTTTTTCCTTACGAAGAACCTTGTTTCAGCCCTGGATTGGTGCATTTGACATAGATGGTTGTTATGTAAGGTTAGGTGAAGAGTCCTGCCTGCCTGGGTTGTGATGAAGAAAGCAGTATTGCAGCAGCTGGCTCCTTCATCTCCCTGGGTTAAAAAGTTACGTGGAACTTTCCTGAGGATCAGCCTTAGCCTTCTGAATTTTCACAAAAAGCTTTAAGTGTACTGTGACAGGCTGAGGCGATATCCATTGGGCATGAGGGACTTGCCAGTTAATTAGGAGACACAGGGATGAGAAGCCATCATGAAGGTATTTTCTCAAAAGAAAGTGACTGTGATGCTTTTTCCAGACCAGAGAGCTCCTCAACTGGAGAAGCAGCTTAGATGTAACATGAGGGGGTGCAAGTACTTAGGCTCTCCTTGGATCAGCACAGCAACAGGCCCCTCAGACTCAAGCTTTGCATCTCTTAGGCTTAAGGCAAACACAGCCTCCCTCTCCATGATCCAGGAGCCACTTACATGAACAGTACTAGAGGCTGGGTAGGAAAACAAGACTCCCTAGGCCAAAAGATTTAATCCCAGTGGGCCAAACTGCCCAGACATTGCCTGGGTACCAATGTCATACAGATCTGAGGGTGAGGAAAGAATTCAAGGACAAGCAGAAAGATTTACTGCAGGAGGCTTCATTTGAGAATTACAGCTACTGTTGATTTTCTAGTCCTTTTTAACTACTTTCATTGCATGGTTTCTTCTCTGCTCTCAGTAATTATACTAATAGTATTGATTTAATCCTTTCAGTCTTCAAAGAGCTGTTTGAATAATAGCGAGATAATCCTCCTGACCCCTGGACAGACAGATAACCATTCTTAAAATTAAAAAGTCCTTGTTCAGAAAAGGCAGGTTTGAGAGCAGCATGGCAGGTAAAGAGATGTTCATGCCTGAGTCCATGTTCTGTTTTCAGGATAGCTTTTTATAGGGAGGAGAGTGGAGTGAAAAAGAGGATGACAAAGCAGCAGGCTAGGTAGAGGCCAAGCCTCAGTGGTATCTTCACTGTTCCAGGCAGCAGTTCCTTTGGGGACTGTGCCACTGGCTAGCTCAGAGGATTTTCAGGATTTTCTTCATCTTGCCTTCATGTCTTCTTTCCTCCTCCTAATTTTAATGCCTCCTAACTTTGTTTTGCCTGAAAGTAGATCATGTGTTTGCTGCTGAGTCTTGTATGTTTTTATGGGTTCTGCCATACAGATGTCTTGATTATGATGAAAATTTGAGAGCCAGTTGTGGTGTTGGTGTTTCACAGACAGGTTTTCTCCCTGTGATGCTACTGCTATCTCTGGCTTCCCAGAGTGTTTTATTGTGTCAGCACTGCTCTGTTCTCCCGGTTCTTCCCACCTTGGGTGATTTCTCTCAAAGCTGGAAAAGTAAAGTGTCAGAAGCAGGATAAAGAAATATTGAATGTTTATGCTCTCACATAAGGCTGCGTTCCCTGGTGAGTGACACTGTCTCAGTAGCTTGTTTTATAACTGCCTTATGTTGTAACACAATTATCTCAGCATCAGGCCAGTTCTTTATTCTGACACTTCTTAAACATCTCTGGTGATGTGGTGTCAGCTCGCACCAGAGGAGATGTGATCAAGGAGATTTATGCAGCTGAGTGTGAATGTATTTTCTGCATGTAGGAATTAGAAATTACATACATGTGTGATTACTGAAGGGAACCTTGTACAAATTCAATATACACTGTGTAATACATGAACTCAAGTCTGTTTTGCCCTGGGTACATGGTCTTAGAGACCTCTGTGCCACAGAAAGATGGCATTCATTGCTCTCGTGCAGTTGGAGGAACTCAGCTCTGTAGTGATTCATTTGGTATATCTCATGTAGAGAGGAATATGAGTATTGATCTAGGCCATTAAAACATATCATGCTTCTATTATTCTATAAGCCTTAACTGCATACAAGGACAACATAATAAATTCTGAAATGTATTCCAGTTCATAAAATTCACCAGTCTATTGTTCTGCCCAGGGTGATTATTAACAGCTACAGTAATTCCTGTGGACAGCTGAGGGGCTGGGTATGACTAGTAATGTATATATAATACAAAGTGTGTCTTCTCAATAGAGCCTTGCAGCAAATTCAGGGAGAAACCAAATTCCTCCAATTTCCTTCCCTTCCTTTCTTCACTTTCCACTATTAGTCTCTGTCTTGAACATGGTGTCACAGCTACTGACATTTCAGTCATTGATTATTATAGCAGCATAATGCATACAGCCAGTGTATATGTCTGCAGCATGACAATGTAATTACCTGCTGGGTTTTCAGAAATCATGGGCAATATGACTAATCTTAAAAGCTTTTTTTTTTAAAGGAAAACAAACTTTATTTCTTACTTTTGTTTTAATATAAACTAATATAAACCCTCTGTGGAATGTGAGACTCTGCTAATGACTCACTGGGCAATGAGACAGCAATCTCAGACACTGTAATGTGATGCTAGAAAGGTCTTAAACTTGCTTTCATAACAGGATTATTCATACATTCATTCATTAAAAATTAAGCACGTGGGAGCACATGATGCAGGGAAGTTGGAAAGTACTGGTGAATACTTTCTTGTAGTTTCTTTACTGTTTATCAGTTGGTGTGAGTCGAAGTTACTCCAAATTAAGTCTTGTCTTATTGACTGCCATTGACACCTTAAGTTACTTAATTGTTCCTATTGAAGTCAAGTGCCATAAGTAGCTACACAGCGTTTCAGAACCATGACTTTATGGAGTGGTGTCTGGATGATTGCTTTGGTTTCTTTTAAGTCTATAAAATGAGCTTATATTTAGAAGAAAAACATGAAGTTATATATTATCTATCTAATTGTACCTAAAAGTTGTTAGGTTTTTAATTGTACTGTTACAAGTTTTTGTTGTTGTTTTGAGTGTTTGATTTGGTTTTTTTTGGTTTTTTGGAGTCATGCAGAAAAATCCGTGTGCTCCAAAGCCTTGTGGCATAGCTACCTATCTCAGCCTGATAGCATTGCTGCGGGGGGTTTTTCATTGGTGTGCAATGCTAGAGTTTAGCTAGGAAAGGATTGGGTAGTCAGAGCTGAATGTGGTACTATGGAATGAAGCTAAAACAGCTGAAACAGGGTCCACAGAGAGGCCTGTCTAGTCTAGTCTATGGCTCCCTGGGCCTGTATCAGATGCCTGTGAAATCTGAAGATAGGCTGAGAATGTAGTGGCAGACTGTGACTCAGGCTTGTCTTGAGTCAGGGGTGATATTTTTGAGATTAATAGCCTTCAACAGATTTCTTCTTGTATGAATTTGCCTAATCATATTGGTGCTTATGTTAACTTCTGACTTCCACAGCAACCTGCAATAAGGAGTTTCACAGTAACAAAACAGTGTATGAGGAATTCTCTCTTATTGTTGATTCTAAACCTGTTTGATAGCCTAACTTGTTGACACGTATTTCTTTTATAAAAACACGTATTTCTTTTATAAAAACAAAAAAAAAAGTATTGTCCTTTTTATTTTTCATTGTCCTTTATTTTTATTGCCCTTTTTTATTTTTTCAGTATGATGCTCATTTTATGGATCTCCAGCATATTTCCACTCAAACAGTTCTTCTCTAGGCTAACAAAAAAATTCCTAGTCTGTCAAGTTGTTTCATTACTGCCCTTTTCTGTAGCTTTTTTAGTTGAAGAATGTTAAGATGAGAACCAGAACTACATGTGGTATTCATAAAGTGGTTGTGCCATGAATTTATACAGTGAGGTGATTAGTCTTACCGTTTCTATAACTTTCCTAATTCTTGTCAACTTAGGACTTGTTTCTTTCTGCCTCATAAAAATAATTGTCTCCCATTCTCACATTGTTTAGAGCATTATTGACCTGATTTTTGTTTTTGTTGGTGTAAGAATATGCAAGTGACACGATAAACTTTGAGGCAATGGCATCAGTTACTGTAAAATTTTGCAGATGTAACCAAGTCATATTTGAGGCCATAACCTCGACAAGCATCAGAAAGAATGTAAGGCCTATTTACAGTTCAGTTACAACACTTCTGTTGTTCACAAGCTGAGTAACAACTCATTGGTTTTAGAATCCAAATGTAGCTAGAGCTACATATTACTTAAACATCAGCAGCCAGACAAGATTTCTATGTCTACTTTTCTTTAATTGCAGGTATTTATGAGCCGCCATTTCTTGTATTATTGTGGTGAACCTACTCTGGATGTGAAGATTGCCTTTTGTCAGGTGTGTGTTCCTTACAGGTAAAACAAGGTACAGTATATACTTGTACTTCATTTTTGCAATACATGCCGTAGTAAAAGAAATAGAGAAGTGAGTTTCAGCAGCTTACTGAGAGTAGCTGCTTAGAATGAGAATAAATACAAAAAAAATAGAAAAATGCATCACAAAAAATTACTTTTCTGTTAGTTCTTAAGTTTATTTTGTAGTTTGGCCTTTATGATTTTTGATTCTCTTTTGCCAAAACATCAGTTAACATTCTGAGGTTTTTTTAGTGAAAAGAAATGGTACAGTTTTCAAACAGAAAAAATGCTAATTAAAACTATTTTAGCTTAGTCTCTGTTTTCTGAGACAGAGCCTTTTACATTGTAGTCTGTAATTATAATTTTCTGTCCCTTGGTGTACCTTTACTGAAAGTGAAGGGAGGGTAATTAAAATTGTGGTATTTGTCTTGTCTCCCTTTGGACATCATGTGCTATGCAGGTTCTTGGGGTCATGAGACTTCTCTGTAGCCAATTCTGTATTTCTGCATAATCTTTGAAATTGTTTGATCACAATGTGTGGAAGTCCAAAGGCTGAAACTAAATAAGTGATGCAAAGAAAAAGCTCATTAATTTCTTCAGGTTTTGGTTCTCTTGGTTAAGTTAGTTAACATATATATATGTATATATATATGAGTCATAAATCTGTGTGCATTTTTTTCCCTCGTGAATGAAGGATGACCTTTTTTCTCACTTCTGAACAGTCTTTTGTGCTTGAATTCTGTCTTTTCATAGTTTTGGTAGGTGTTTTGTGAAATTGGGCACCTGTAACCTAACTAACTGGAGAGATATTAGGGACATCCTTTGCTTTTTGAGGCTGAGAACAATGCTGCATTCTTAGAAATTAACTTATGACAACCAGTGGTTATTTTCTTTTTTATTACATATGGGAGTCCAAGTAAAAGCACAATTGTAAAACAGAAAGGGCTCTTACTTGTGTGTAAGCATTTAACACAAAACAGTGACAGGTGTTGGAAGGTTTGCTTTATGTTTTTTAACTTGGGAATGCTAAATATTTATTCTGCTGAGAAGGTTGGATCTGGACTTAGGAATCATCAGCTCTGGGATGGGTCTTGGCTATTCAGTGTGATAATCTACTTAACTGTCTTTTCTTTTTTGTCTCCTGTTCTTCATGTGCATGTGTTTAACTGGCTTAATTCTTCCACTGTTTTTGACAGAAGCAACTTTGTCAAACATAGTATTTTTGCAATACTTTGACAGAGTCCACTTCCAAAAAAAAATTGCAAAAGTTGTAGGAAAAAAATATTTTTTTCTCAGATTGTATTTAAAAAGTGTTGTTGATTAAAAAAGTTACTTTCACTGTGCAGAACCGATTTTTTTTGCATAGCTCTGCTGCTGACTTTCCTCTCCTTTTTGCTTAGACCATTTTGGATGCATTTTTATCACTGAATGAAATTGATTCTTGTTTAATGGCTGCAGCAGTTACCCAGAGAGGAGTCATCCAATAAGTACATACAAAGATATACTATCCTCACGTTGTAGGAAACAGGATTCCATCCTTCAAGCACTTTATCACACAAATACCTTTTCAAAGTCTTCAGATCTTCAGATTGATTCTCTTGGGGATAAAATCTGTTTTAAGCCTCATGTTAATTTATTGTCTCCATAAAGATAGGCCCTGATCCAAATAACAGAATTATGTACAAGAACAGTCTCTAAATTAAGTGTCTTGTTGCATTGAGACCTCTCATGGATGCTGTTCACTTGCACTGCTTAAGGTGGGGTGGGGGTTATGTCTCTGTCCTGGTAGTACTTGGTCCAAACATCCAGGTCTTTATTTAGAGATTAGGAATAGTCTCAAGGTAGTAATTTTGTTTATTCCATTCTTATTCCTGCTTCCATTTGAAATTTGTACACCACTGAGGACTATCTACAAAATTTAAGAGTTGAGCTGACATACCTTTCATAAAGCTACAATATTGAAGAGTACTCCAATTTTTTTTAGCACTGGGGGCATATTTTTCTTGTAACATATTTGTGGCCTAAAATGCATAGTTTTATGTGCTCTGAAGAAAAGTGACATATACATAATTATAGGCTCTTTCTCTTGACATAGAGCTTATATCACTGAGCATAATAGTTTTGTAAGATGAAATGCTAATTCAGCAGGAATAGAATTTTAAGGATTTCCAGCTTAAGGAATAAAAGAAAGGCCTTTCTTGAGAAATACACATTAACACAAATAGAGTAAATATATTATCTCCCCACATCCTTGCCCCATTTGCAGTATAAAAGCACCCAAGTCTGGAATTACTGGACATGGGTAGCAGATTCATGTTCTGAAAGAGCTGTCTTTTGTAAGGCTGAGGAAAAGGTCATTTGCATTTCTGTCATAATAGAAAAGTAGGACTAGAAGGCCTATAGAATTTCCTTAGATTTTTGGAAGGTTGGTATCATTAATAAGCTTTTGTCTGTAGGACCCTACCATTTTTATTGAAGCACAAAGTACTGCAGAATAGTGTATTGTGAGTAGAATAGGACATTAAATGTTAATGCTAATATATTAATAATATTTAACAGTCCCTAAAGGATACTGACTTCTTCATCTGTATTTTTTGCTATTTAGTCTTTCAGTATCTTTTTTTAATCAATATCAAGACATGTATAGCCTGTCAGAATTTACAGTTTTCCTAAACTGTAGCTATATGGGATACCTTTATTCAGAATACATTTCTAAGTGTAGTGTGTCCGATGGTTATGCCTTCCACCCAATGGGAGATTAGTTGGTATTCATGAGCTATCAACAAGAGATAGATTAGATTTCTATGAGTAAAATGACACTCCATAGGGTCAAGAGATCTCTATTTCTAGCTAAAGGTGTGATTATTTAGCTTTGTATAGTCTTTATTTATAACAGGGAGAATCTTCTCAGTACCTATTTTCCTCACATCAGATACTGTAATTATATAATTAGTTGTATTGAGAAATCTACTTTTTATCACGTATCTTTGGCTGTTTTGGATCACTGATTTAGTTCCTGTCCATAAAGAAACCTCACTGTCAAGGAACCTTTTCTCTCAGTGTTTCTTGGTCAGTCCTTTCAACCTTCTTTGGTACAATGCCAGGGCCAGATGTCACCTGTGTGTCAGCATTGATCTCTTCAGGCATCAGGGGAGTGAGGAATCATTTGAATTAGTTGTTTGGTTGTGCAGATACTCACATATTGCTCATATGTTAGAAGTCTGTACTGGAATGAAGAAGATACCTTTGGGACACAGTGACTTCTGAGCAATACATTATACCACAATAATGTATGAGCTGTGAACATTCTGTCCCTGTAAGAAATAAGAAATTAAAAGTAATTAAAGCTCAGTGAACATATGGAAGACAAGAGAAGAAGTAAGTAGTGCTTTGCTTCATGTTTTGAGTAGATACAATTGAAAAGGAGAAGGCAGACCTGCTGCTTTGTGTATAATCAGAAATAGGCAAGAGGTAGGTAAGCTGATGCAGGTTTGGTATCTCAGTTAGAAGAGGTTAAACAAGAACAGTGTGTTTAAACAAAACAAAACAAAAAAAAACTTCCAACCAAACAAGAAAGCCACCCAACCATCACTTAAAAACATTGTACCCCATTTAATAAGATGTTTCAATACAATGTGTAAAAATAGAGTGAACAAAGCAAAGGTAAAAAGATCAGTAACTAATCAATCAAGGCTGAGTTGTTGCAGGGGTCAGTTGGCTACTTGAAAGGCTAACTGCATGAAACCCCCCTGTCTGAGTACTAGGGCAGAACTGCTGGAGAGAGATTAACAGAAGGCTGAGAATTAGCTTTTAAATCCTCCTCAAAGCACACTAAAATCAGAAAGACTGGGGGACTAATACAATCCTTACAGAATAAGAATGAGGTGGAAGAATGGAGAACTGTCGTGTGATGTGGCTGGTGAGACCAAAATCTGTAATATTGCATCCAACTACACACACTTGAGATGAGAAACCTACTCTTTGTAGGAGATTTGATCATTGTCTATGGACTTTTGAGTTCAGGGACAGCCAGAGTAAGTTAGATTCTGGCTTTATGGTGAGAAAAAAAAGGTGTAATTTCTGCCATAAATGTGGCATGTACAGAAGACACAATTTAAAATAATTTAGTAGGTCTTTCTATGCAAAGTTACTCTATATTTCCTGTGACAGCTTTTGTGGCCATTCAAATTAACACAGCAAAACCTGTGACCATTAAATTTGAAACAGAGGGCTCAGTAAATGCAAGTTCATGCCAGAATTCTGACACTTGAAATTTCTGTGAAAATTACAGCTGTACAAGTGGGAGGACAGCCATTAAATTAATAGAGCTGTTGACTTAGCAGATGCACCCAGGTGAGCAGGGCTAGCCTCTATGTGCATTTTTCGAACTGTCAGGAAGACTGAGGTTTTTATCATACTTGTGAATTTCAATCTGTACAATCTCAGCGTTTGACTTTTTAAATTGTAGCTTTAAGATATTTTCCTTGTGGATCCTGTGGGAACCAAAGGCATCCATCTCTGAAATGTGCTGTTGTCTTTACCAGTCCTGTTGTCAGAGGTGGGGTGGAGATGTGGGAGCCACTGGGGAGCTGTTGGGATATCTGGCTCACAACATTCTTTCTGCTTCATCCTGCTCACCCCTGGGCTCTGTGCCAACTGCAAATTGGGAGTGAGCCTTTCAGTCTTCCATCTGATTCTTTTGCTCACCTGCATTTACACACATGGAGTCCTACAGCTGATTTCAATAGCCTTGCACCATGGCACCCTCCAAAGGGATTTTCTGTGGGAAGACTGGGAAGGATGGAGGTGAAGTTTTCCCTCTGCTGATGACCCCCAACAGACTCTGTGACAGCACTTATTGTCTTGAAGATGCAAGGCAGAGCAATTTGCCTTAAATTGCCCCTAGCATGATTTGTATTTATAAAAGCTGAAATGTATGAGCTGTAAGAAATTGCCATAATTTAAGCTCATCAGTAATAGAAGGAATAACATTCAGAAACAAAGGTCTGTCAGTGAAATATAATAAGTATAGTAATTTTTTAGGATAGAAATGGACAAATAAAATGGGATATCAGGTAGCAATTCACCTCGTAATATAGAAAATAACATAATTTTGTGTTTGTTGGGCTTTTTAAATCTCGTACTCTGTGTGCTCTGAAAGAAAAGAAGGAAAAGAGTACAATTGGTAGATCTGAGTTATTTGAGTTTCACTGAATTTTTAAATACTTATCCTTTGAAAGCAAAATATATGCTAAATAGTTAGTAATGGTGAGAGTGTTTTTTTCCTTAATCTCAAATGCTTGAGTTTTAACAGTTTATTTTCTTTCCTCCTCCTCAATTGTCAAGATACTAAGCAAACATCTTTGCACGTGTCTATGTGTTTGAGTGAGCCAACAAGGATAGTTATCTTTTCAGGGCTGAAAATCTTTCACTTGTCTTACTCTTAAATTTCTCAGTATGGAGGAAAGAGAATGGCGGTGGGCAATGTGTGTGTGTGTGTGTGTGTGTGTGTGTTAAAAGTTTCCAATTTGGTACTGAAAAGAGAAAATAATGGTGCATACATTTTTTTACATATGAAATGAAAACTAAGTTCCTATCAGTGCAGAAGCAATATAATTTCATTGTCCAAATATTTATGGAAACTAAGAACAAATGGCACTCCAATGCATACTTCATCTCTGAGGAATAATCTTTCATTTTACACAGAGGCCTGAGAAATATAGATGTTTTGCTCAGAGTGAAAAGGATGGAGAAATGTATTTTGTTTCACACCTGCAATATTTACTATTATTTTGGGGCCCCAGTATTGTAGTTTGCATGAGTTCATTTGAAGTTCACCTGAAAATTTTATTAACCCACTGGAATTCACTTTACCATGTAAGACCTATACATTTTTACTATGATATCCTAAGAAGCAAACCTGATTGCCATGTTTATCTGTAAACTTCCTTCCCCCATCTATTTCTTAAAGAGTGCTTATTGCTAGCTCCTCACACTGTCAGTCTCAATCACGTTTGAGAGAAGTTTATGGCTTCAGTGCATATAGAGAAGGGTGTATACTGGAAAATCCTGGATTCCTTTTTGATGCCACATAATCAAAGCTGTAACTTAAGCTGCCAGTACAGAAATTGAAAGCATTATGCAGCAAAACCTGAATCTGAAATAGCTTGGTGGTGTAGATGGGGTGAGCTGGGGGAATACTAATAGCTGTACCAGCACCAAAGCTTCTGGAAGAGGTTTGAGTGAGCACTGAGGATGTAACAGAACAAGACCAAAATGTAGTGTGTAGGTTTCTTTAAGATTAGCTACATGAATTTGAAGATTTGGAGAACGTTTTCATCAGGGTTTGAAACTAAAATTAACATTGACGTGCTCTATAAAGTGTATGAATTTCCTTGATCTGGGAAAAAGCCTTGTACCTTAATTTTAGTGTGAAACAAAACTGCCATTTCCTTGTCCTCGTTAGGAAGTGGCTGTTGAATCAACTTAGAAATGGTTCTTGATTGTGTCATCTTGGTTTGGGGATCTGATCAAATGTGATTAATCCAATAATTCTGTTCATTCATTGATTTAGGGATTTGATTTAAGTTAGGATCATGACAAGGATAGTTATATCATTCATCTCCTGGTTGCTATGAAAGTGTGGTTTTGTTTTGTTTATTTAGCCTTTGGTAAAAATTAGAACAGAGATAGTAGGGTGGGGGGCTTTTTGTAGTTTTTTCACAGTGTGAATTTAAAGTGAGGGGACAGTTTAGTAAATGACCTGGAGACTGTTTGGCCTGCCCAAAACTGAAGTGTTTGTCACTCAGAGAAGGCATTCTGCTTGAAGTGAACTTTAAATTAATCAGCCTGTCTTAAATTTTAGAAGTGATCTTGGTGTTAATTTTCTACCAAAGATCTTATGGGGCACAGATTTTTAAGTAGACAGAAAAATATTAATCTAAAAAGAAAAAGTGATTCCATGAAAAATCAAACAGTCTTTACCTTTCTTACTCACACACAGTGAGGAGCAGATAGTCTGTGTTACTCAGAGAAGAGCTGCTCACAAGGACATTTCTGGTTTTTTTACCAGTTGTGGTCTTATATGTCCCACGACTTTAATTGCTGTTGACAGAAGCAATTGGATACATTAATTATCCATATGGTTGAGGCGTTACAGAGTGGTTCTTCTGAGCTTTAATTGATTTTTAAGACATTTCTGAATTTAAAATAACCAGCTTCTGGAACTGCAGTAGTTCCAAAATCCCATTGTAGGCAGCATGATTTTCCTAGGCTAGCAGTTCACATGGTCAGGCTAACTTAAAAGCAAGTAATTTTGATTCTAAACATAGAATGGTGAAATATCTGTTCCCATGTAGCTCCATACCACACAATGAGCTGTCAGGTAGCCTGGGAGTGAGGATGCAAACAAGTTGTGACAGGCCTGGCTCATCCAAGCCCTAACACAGTCATCCAATTTGTTTAAAAAATTTTCTCTATCTGTACTTCCAGAGGGGTTGACTATGAGTCAGGCTCACTAAGGAATGCAATTTTTATGCTGACACTTTATATACAAACACTGGTTTTATACTAATGGGTGTTAATGCTGAATGTGTCCTGTGTTGTTCTGATAATGATATCAGAAAAAAACACTCTCCAAATGTGTTTGTCTAGCCAGAGGGAGCTGTGAGATTCCTGTCAGTCAGGAGCCTGTTATTAAAAAAAAAAACCCTCATAACTCCAGGTCTGGTATGAATAGCTGAGCTGAATAGCCAAGTTTATGCATATCTTTTCACCTAATGGAAGAAGTTTTAAGACTAAGGCTACACAGTGTGAATCAGATGCAGTCTGTCTGCCTTCCAGTGAGAAAAATTCAAATCTCTTCTGGAATCATTTCTTTGTAAGCTTCAATTTAGCACTGTGTCAGTGTCCATAAAACTCTCACTTTCGGCATTAGGGCAAGGACTGCCCTCTCCTCCCTTCTCACAGTATCTCATTAACAAGTAAATGTGAAGTTTCCAATTGGTCTTCTGAGATGAGACTTTATGTTTGAATGAAGAGATGTATTTGTTAAAATGTTTGAAAGTCTCTAAATGAGATCATCAGGATGATGCTGTCCAGTTCCAAAGGGCCTTCCAGTGAGATAATGCACAGAAAATTATCATTAATTGTTCTAAGAAAAACCTGAGAATCCAAGTTCTCAGCAAGATCAGTAATCTGTTTTTAGTGATCAGCTTTGCGGAACACTGGAATGATGTCCTTTCAATTGATACACTAATATAATCAAAATAACTTTACTTATTTCCTGGCCCTATCAAATTTCCGTTTAGTAGTCCATAATCACATAACATGGTTGATTATTCAGATTTTTGGGGGCAAAGAAATTTATAATAGAGCAAATAAGAAAATTTAGAAGCTGTGTTTCAGAGCAGTGAAAATAAATGCACAGACAGGAATGTTTGGGTTTTGTTTTTCCTTATAGAAGGCATTTGGGAATGTCTTGACTTCCAGATATGAATTGTCAACTCTTTGAGGACAGAACTGTCGAACTTCTGCATCTGGTGCTCAGCATCATATAGCATAGAATCCTAAATTTACAAGCACCTAATTCTGATTTTTATCTTAAATTGCTATGAACTTTGCTCTGTAGTAGTCATAAAGTGGTTATAATGTAACTTTCTACATAGTAATTGTACAGATTTGAAGGGGATTTTTTTTATTTTGTAAAAATTAATGGTTTTAAATTTTGCAATTTTAGGGGGGAGCACTGCTCTGCAGTGCTAGCTAGAGTGCAAGCATAAACTCATTTTTGTGTCATGAAAATCAGCATTTGATTAGAACTAATGTATTTGTTAGGTCACGAGAGCAACTCCTCTATCCTTAGGATCCAAGCACTATGAAAGACCTCTAGAGCTTCTGAATAACTCTTCATGGTACTAAGCCATGTTTGATCACAGTTCATCTCATAAACTGCTCTGTTTCTCTTGCAACTCCTGTTGAGAGATTCTCAAGACCTTTATCATTTGCTCAGGGAAAGTTTTAGCACTGATGTGAATACACTTACTTTGTCTCTTGCCCCAGTTCACACTGATGTAAGACATCTTATTTTAAAGTGAGGTATTTCTTGCAATACAAACGAGGGCAGAGTCAACACGAACACATAAGTGAGTAGGCAAAAAGCAGCAGTGATGGCAAGCAGAGACCAGTAGTTGACAGTAACTGTGTCACAAACATCAGGTGCAGAATTCGCTAGTTTTCTTTAATCAGTGAGGGGTTTTGACTTTCTGCATGAAAGAAGGTTTGATACAGTCTTTTAGAACATTTGAAGATTCATGTAGGTCTATGAAAGTGAGCCAAAAATGACAATAATTTATCCTGAACAATTAAGCTGACAGTGTTTTATTAGTGTTCTTATGTTTTACCAGCCATGATTTCCCTATTTTTACCACTCCTTCTCCCCTTCCCTTCTTCTGTACAACAGGGATTTGGGAAACAAGTGGATGTGTCATATATTGCCAAACATTACAACATGAGCAAAAGCAAAGTTGACAACCAGTTCTACAGCGTGGAAGTAGGTGACTCGACCTTCACAGTTCTCAAACGCTACCAGAACTTGAAACCTATTGGCTCTGGGGCTCAGGGAATAGTTTGGTGAGTATCAGCAGTTTCTCCTATACTTTGGAACGGGACTTGCATTTTGCATTTCTTCACACTTTGCCAGCCATAGATGCTGTCTAAGATTGCAAAAATAGCGGTCAGGCAACAGACATCCTGAGGCAGAAGGAGCCCAGTGGTTTGCTCATAAATGCCCTGGCTGGTGAGAGTGATAGCACTGGGTTTGTTTGTCCACATAGCAAAATGTAACTAGCAAGAAAGCAGGAGAGAGATCTTATCATAATTGACAACTGTGGCACTCTTTCCAGAGGCAGTGCAAATAATATCCCAAGTAAATCCTGTAATTTTAGTCTTTGTACAGTAAAAGTCACTGAGAGCAATACAGAAACTTGTCACATCCCATAGCATTCTCAAGAATTCTGAGTGGAAGCCTTTCAAATAGAGGTAACTGCTAATGTTTCCTTTATTTCTTAAAAGTGATGTTTCAGTGATGAACATAATGTGAACAAAAGGCAAATTCAGTAGCTCTCCTAAATAATGCAATTTTAATTTAACATGTTCAAGTGTTGTGATATACTGGTTGGCTTTTGTCTCTGTGTTTTTAGACGTGGCTTTTAAATTTCTGTGGCTTGTATTCAAACACCTCTGTACAGGGGTTTGTTACCTGTTTAATTATGAGGCATTAGGGTGACTAAAACCTTCTTTTGCCTACAACTAGATCAGAGATGAAGTCTTAATTCCATCTGTCATCTCTATCACTGCTTTTTTCTGGTTTTGTAGTGTGTGTTACCTTACAGGTGGAGGCAGTGGCAAAGCAAGAGGTTCCTTTGATCCAGTGGCAAACAGGTTTCCATGGCTTGTTGGCACTGGCACTATAATTGGCAGTGTAGCAACACATCCTTAGGTCTCAGTCCATCACTTCTAATGTTCAGTGTACTTTAAGACCATGCAAGTCCAAAGATTGACCTAAATGGTCAAGTACATTATTTTGTATCTTGAACACCAAAAGACTAAAGGTTACTTTAAAATCAGCTTTGAGAAAGAAGCATATTTTGTGTTGAGCACTAGTAATAATTTCACACTATTTGTCCAATTTCATATAAAGCAAGGATGGTTGTTCTTCCTTCTTAATATCTGCTATTTGTTTTAGAGGAAAATCAGTTTTTGTTGAACATCTCTGCAGATGAATTGCTGTAATGATCAATTATGAACAGCAAAAAACATAGAAGTTAAGCTAAATAAAATCAAAAACATACTGTGAATTTTACTTTCATACCAAGAGTTGACAGCAAAAATTAAAACTTTCTCAAGGAAGAAAATCAAATAAGAAAACAAGTAAGTTCAAGTGAAAGTTAACACAAATCCCCTGAAATGGCTGAGTAGCATGGAGAGGCCATAAAAGGCCTTTTTTTGGCGATACAGATATAGAAGTATTACATGATAGATGGGGAAGATAATGAGAATTATTTCTTAGTTTGTGTCACATTGTCATTTACCTGTGATGACTCATAATTTACCAAAGTACAGTAACCATCTCTGAGAAAAGCATGAAGAATCAATTAAGTGATTAATTCATGAAAAAACAGTTGTGAGATAAATATTTCTAGTTTAGCTAAGAGAAAACAGGATGAAAAACATCTTCGGTTGTGTAAGCTTTCACTTGCCTAATAGTAATAATTAGACAGTTATAATAAGCTTACACAGCTGGCTACTCAGCTACTGGAGGCAGCCTTAGTGCATAGTGACATTTGGGTTTGTGAAGTGATGCACTGGTGAATGCCAGCTACCCTTTGGATGAGAGATCTGATGTTTTTCAGGCTGCTCTGGAAGCAGGCATTGCAGGTTTCCTAGGCAAAGCCACAAAGTACTGCAATCTTTCTCATGCAGTTCTATAAACAGGTGTCAAGACAAGCAGGAGAATCTAAGTGGAAAATAGTTTATGTCATGGAACGGAAGCAGGCACAGGAAACAGGGAATGTGGTTATGAAAGAAGTGGGGACTTGATTTTGCTTGACTATTCTAAAACTACACTGAAGAAAAATTTATTTTCTTGATATGGATGCATTAAAGATATTAAAGTCTTCGGGAGATGATAATTTAGTAACTTATGTGAAAAAGAGAAAATTATATGGTGTGATTGTTATAATTGTGCCCATGTGAAATAGTTATGAAATCAGTGAGAAAATTGTATTGGCTATAGACGTAGTAAATACAGTATCTTTGGAAATTAATCTTTGGGATTTTTCAATGGGTTTTCACAAAATGTGTTTTTGCCAGCCAAAAGAAAGAAAAAAAGCTGCTTGGAATCTCTTGAGCAGGGAAATTCCTCTTCACCCTGCAAAAACTATTTTTTATGAAAGTGTAGGCAGTTTGCTCACTGTACATCACACTGACATCTGTGAGAAGACTATCTAGGGTGTGTTCGCATATAATTATCATGTTGTTATTACAGGCACGATGACAATGAGGCATCGCTGAAACAGAGCTTGTAGTTTATTAGACCCCTCTGTAGTTATGAAAACTGTGCAGGCTTTTTACCATGCTAGTTAATCTTCAAGTCTGTGATAGAAACAGAAAACAGTGTATTTGATTGAGTTTAATTAGGCATGTGCCACTTCCAACTGCTGAGAGAAGTAGCTGATACCCCTCTGCAATGTCAGAAGGGAGTTGACAACTACCTTACTTTTCAAGGGGAACTGAGAGACAGGTCACTTTCAGCTTGCATTTGTGCATGGTTTAGAAAATGGTGGATGGAGAGGAATTCTCATGTTCCATAAAATCAGCAGAAATATGCTGAGGTTGAAGTGGGTGTTTCTTTATGTTTTAAATGGGTGCTTTTTGCCTGGAAGCACAGTAATTGATCTGTAGGTTTTCTGCTGTGGTTTGCAAGCTATCATTTCTTATGTTGCCTGTGATATTTTTGGTACTGTCTGTGATGTCTAGAAAAATGGTGTTGTACAGTAGTATTTCAAAAGCAACTTGAAGGGGCTCTGACAGGTTTTGAATTTATGATAGAAGCAAGGCTGAAGTCCAGGTTTCCAAGGCAGAAAGGGAAGATGTCACTTACAGGCTTGAGGACACAAGTAATTAAAATCTTAGCAGTGGTTTATGAAGACATTTGGCCTGGTTTATGACCACATTGGTGCCTATACCTATGTGCGTTATCAGGAGAAAGTGTTAGCTTTGAAAACAAAGTTGTTTCGGTGAACATCAAATAAATGGGTCTGATGATGCCTTTCAGCTGAAATTCTTTATCTTGTATTTTCTTGAAAGTGAAGACAAGCTTTCATGCTGCATGATGTTGAGATGAGGTCTAATGATGTGCCAGCTGGAGCTGGGGGGTTTGCTGGGAAGTGCTTTATGCTGTCTCATTGATGCAGGAAGTTTCTGTGTGAGTAATGTATGAGCAGAGGATATGGGAGCAGGAATTTTGCTTTTATGGCAGCTTATAGCTTTTCAGTGAATGCATTATAAATTTAGAAAGACACCTTATCTGCAGATATAAAGGAGACTGTAAATATATTCCTGAGGCAGTAAATCGGGAATATGTTGCAAGTTTTTTTCTTTGAATTAATGATTAGATAGTATTTTTGAGCCTGAATGTAAAGGAGGTAGTGAAGTCTTTTTGTCCTCTCTGTAATAGGTAGAGCCAGCGAGACAGCAAATAGCTTGCTGTGTTGCCTAAGATTACTGTAGGTTCTCCTTTGCTGATTTAGTTGTAATTTGGTGGTTGAATCTTAAGGAGTGCAGAGTTCTTTCAAATTAGTGTGTGGTGATGGTAGTGCTTGTTGTAACTTATAAAACTTCTGATTTTTTCCCTAAAGTAATCACAGGACCATAGAAAGATTTAGGTTGGAAAAGACCCTTAAGATAATGGTGTCCAACCACTAACCCAGCACTGCCAGGTCCATCACTAAACCATGTCCCCAGGTGCCACTTCTGCACATCTTTTTAAATACCTCCAGGGATGGTGACTCAGCTGCTTCTCATAGAGTTCAAAGGCCAGAGTAGAAATGTCACAGGTATTGTCCACTACAAGATGCAAAACCACTTGGGCTCTTTTGTACAGTGATTATCCTTCAGTTCTGGTTTTGTGTAGCACCATTGACTCCTGGTCTGGGTATAAAGATCTAAAGTGGTATTGCAATGGGAATAATGATAAAAGCCATAGAAAAGAGGAGTTGATGTTTCTGACCATAATCAATTCCCAGTTTGTACTTTTGCTATGGTGCAGTGAAAAAACCACAGAGAATAGCAGTCGTCTCAGTGTCTTACAATTATTGTGCTACCTTATTTGTATCATTCAGCTGCACACTAGTCAGTTAAAATTCTTGGGACATGAATATGTCTCTCCATCATGGTTCCAGTAATACTGTTTTGATTTCTTTGTGTCACTGAACTGAAATACTGTATTTCTTGATGTGATCAACATTTGTGCATGTGTAAATTGGCATAGTTCCGTCGAAGTTCAGAGGTGTTCTCTCCACGGGATTGATCACTAATTTTCCTCAGGAGAGGAGAACAAAGAATACATGCTATTCAGAGGCAAAATGGGGTGAACCAGGTACTCAGATATGACTAGAACTTCAGTGGCCCTGCAGGAAGTGGCAGTGTTAATTTTGTCAGTCCCAGTGTCTCCTGTGAATCAGAACTGGGGATATGTCCTGAGTTTGGTTGCTTTCATTCCAGTTACACAGTTGCATCCCACAGACTTTTTGTGATTAACACTCTGCTTGGTGGCACTGCAGATTTATCCTCTTCTGTTAAGGGATTCTTCAAGTTGTGTCCATTAGTTCATTAGCTAGTGTTCTCTTCCTCATGCTGTTGTGTGCTTCACTGATGTGCTTTGACATCCTGCTCCTGAGGAGGTGTTGCAAGACAACCTTTAGAGAGCTTTGCATGTGTGTTCTGTGAAAGTAATTTGGGAAATAGCTGTCAGCTTGCACTGGGATCTATTGCTGTATTGTTAGTGAAATAACATGTCAACCTAAACAAATTCTCCTGTGTTTCCCAGTGCTAATATCATCTCATATAATGGCAACATGTGGTGATTTAATTTTTTTTTTGTTTTCTTCTAGGAAACAAGTAGTTTAAACTATTTTCAGATTTTTTTTTTTCCATTTCGGAAAGTCCTTGTTTCGATACCATAGGTAAAACTCACAGCAAGTTTCAAACCTCATTCATTCACTTGCACATTGCAGAATTTTCCCCCAACTCCAATTTGGAATCACATTGTAGTATTCTTTGGATTTTCTTGCGTGTCATTGTTCTGAAACACCAAAAACCTAACTGCATGTATTTGTTTGCCCATTGACCACCATCTGGTCTACATCTGAAACAGCACAGTCTGCTTTGTAGTCCTGATATCTCTATGCCTTGATTCTTGAGAAAGATAGCAAATTTCCCAATTGTATTTGGAATCTGGATCACCAGCATGTGAATTTTAATGTGCTCAGAGTCTCCCAATGGGTACAGCAAAGACTGAGTTTCTCTCTGTATTGGAGCTCCAGAATATTGAGTGGAGGTGCTTATCTAAGTTGGACAGGTTTGTGTTTCCTCAGCTGATGTTATTAGAATTTGCATATTAACACATATCCAGAGACAGTTTGCTTGCATATGGAGTGAGAGGAAGAGGCCATGTCTTGCAGTAAAGGACTGAGCTTGGATATGGAAGAAACTGCTGTTAGGATCATAGAGAACTGTTGCCATGTGACAAACTATACATAATAATTGAAAAATGGGACAAGTGGATTCTCTCTAACAGTCGTTGTTTGCTTTGATTCTTGGAACTTCTATCTACTACTGCTATCTTTAGTATATGTGAAAAAGAAGCAAGAAAAGAGATTTTATCTAGTAGGAGTGAATGAAGGCACCTGAGGCAGGATGAAGACCCATTTTTGTATGACAGGGGAATCTGAGTTGTAATGTTTGTGCAAGAATTGTTATTGTATCTTTTTTTTTAAAAGGTCTGATGTGTAATTACTTTACAAAATAAATATTTCTTAACTTTTTTTGTAATATCCTTTTTCTACCTAGCTGCAGAGATTCCTGATAGGCAGGAAGTCACCATGTATTTTGTGTTTGTCTTCTCATGCTTCATTTCCCTTTTTTTGTACACTGAAATCTAAAATCTAAAATGTAATGGTAATCACAAATGATATGTAATAAAAACATGTCACATTATTCTTTCCTAGCAAAGAAATCTTGCCCTTTGTCTCTAAAATACACTGCCTATATTTCTGACTGTGTCCTTTATTTCCTTTCTCCCTAAAGAACCTGTATAGTTGCCATGGCTACAATAGTTAAGCAGGCAAAAATCTATTCCATATTTATACTCTGCAAGTTTATGGGGAAAAAAAGTAAATAAGTTTGTGAGGAAACTCTTTCTGTGCAATCTGATTTTGTGAACCCTGACAGCAATGCTCCCTTTACCTGGTCACAAATTCAGTACTGTCAAGGCACAGTCAGGATCATTTGAATATGTTGACAGCCAGGAATTTCAACTGGATTGGTACAACTCCTAGGCATAGAACAGGTTTGTTCATAGCTGTGACTGGATCTGTGATCCTCTTGAAGCTGTTAAAAAAACACACCAGCTGTTTGTAAATTCTGTGTCTGTAGAGATGTAACTCGTGATTGTGAAATTTAAGCTCTTTCTGTGTTGGCTGATTAGAAACTCAAGTTAATTTACACTTTTTGCTATCAGACAGTGAGGTTTCATATCTTTCTTTACAGATGTCAGGTACTTAACTGCTCTTACACTGTCTAAAGCTTCCTTTTGGTCACTGACAGATTTCCTTTTTCTGTGCAGTGTCACTACTACAATGCAACTTTTTGGACAGATTTTTTCAAGACTGTTGTTTCTTCTCCTGGAAAACCAGGGTTGAAATTAATCACTGTATTGCAATGGTTCCTTAACAGACTTCAGGCTTATCCTTTTGTCATATCCTTTAAGTCATTCACCTGAAATCCTGTCCCAATGAAGTGAATGCTGTTGCATCATCATCACTGACCACTGTGTGTTTCACGTGAGACCAATTGCACAAAACACTTCTGTTCCCTCTTAAGATTTCTACTGTAATAGGAGAATGGCTGGAACCATATGGAATTGGGGAGGTAGGGCTATAGGACAGAACACCTGAATAAATGGACAAAACAAAGAAGCAATGGAGCCAGAAATAGACCCAGTGTGGAAAGAAATGCGGCTCAGATAATTCAGTTTTCTTTGTCAGCATGTATTGTTCATATTTATTCTCTGATGTTAATGTAGTCTACAGATTTTCACAGTGTTTTACAGAAAGCAAAACGATGTCCTTTGTACCAAGACCTTTCCTTAGACAATCATAAAAATCAGTGAAAGCCCCAAAAAATAAAACAGCAGTTTGTCAAGATTAAAAGACATTATGAAACAAGATATTCTGTGTGAAGCCTGGGTGGTTTGTGAACAATGGGAGATATGTCTGGTATGATATGACTGGGTAAACTCACCAGAATGGACTAAAGTGTGCAATAAAGAGACAGATACAGTTAGAAAGGGAAGCAAAAAGGTGGAAGTCTCAAAGACAGGAGTCACTTTGCAAGTGACAAAGAGGACATCAAGGCAGTTTTTTATTTGTTTGGTGGTTTGTTTTGGTGGGGTTTTTTTTTGTTTTGTTTTGTTTTGGTTTTTTTTGTGGGTTTGCTTATTTTTTTCTTTTATTCTTTTCTGGATTCATGGTGTTGCACTTCTTCATCCAAAATTGGTTGGTGCCCATTTAAAAATAGAAAATAGGTTTTGTAGCTCTGGGGTCACTAATTTACAATGAGCCACAGAAAGGGGTAGAATTTCCAATTCAAACTAATATCATGTTTTTAAATTCTGTCCACACGTTTACATCTTGAAATTTCTGGTGAAACAAGGAAACTCAAAAACTGAAGAAATTTCTTAGTTTTTTCCTGTTGAATAAAGACGTTTTGGCTTGTTATGCAGCAAGTAAGGTTTCTGTCTGCTCAGAACTGCAGAAATGGCAGGGTTAGTTTAGGAAAACTAGAGTTTGACTAGCCTTTTAGAGTTAACCTTTTTATTTTTTTTTCTCCCATGATTATCATATTGTAGGTGAAGACTTTCTAACAGTATGCTTTTATTCCTTGGTTGAATTTTGAGTTTTAATCAGTTGAGAAATGCAGCAAGAAATGTTGCAAAATAGCGTTTCTTATTCACCAAAGTGACAGCTTTTGTTCTGTTTTTCAGGCAAGCCAGCAAGTCTTTCAAATTATGGTTGTGAGGGGGTTATGGAAGATAGTAGCTGGTTTCTATTCCAGTTTGCAGATCCAAAAAATAGCAGATTTATCATGTGACTGACAGTTTGAATGCTGGTAGGTACTCAGCTTCTGCCAGGTGCACAGACTCTGCCTTGGTGCCACTGTTTCCCTGTTCTTGTAAATTGCTGTTAAACAAGAAAACTGGACTTTTTCTGGCTTTGCTGCTTAACAAACTTGAAAACTGTCCAAAGTTTATATTCCCTGATGACAGTTCAGAGCAGTGAATGTGAGATCTCTTTGCCAGGTTCTGTGTCTTATCCCATTCTCCAGATGTTGGGCAAACATAATGCTGTTTAACTAAAAATCACACTTGAGCTTCTTTTGCCCATGTGTTTTATGACGCTGAATACTGATAGGCACCCCCAGCTCTGGTCCATTTTTCAGTTTTGTACCTTGCTCTGGTTTTGGTAAATCCTTGAGCATATATACAAATACGAAGAGTGAGTAGTATAACATACTCTGGAAACCATGTGCTTGTAATCTCTTACATGTGGCACATGTGAGAGAAAGCATATTGGTCTAGAGCTCTTTCAAAGCAGAATGAAAAAGAAACTTGGCCTTTTTCACTGACCAGGTTGAATTTCCTAGGCTGGCAGCTAACAAAAGCTACTTCAGCTAGCAGACTGTGTAGTGCGTTAGTGACAAGAGACATGCAGGACCAGAAAGTACTGATTTTACAGTTCTCTTCAGAAAAGTATTAAACAGCCAAATGGCTTCCAGAGCCAAGTGTAAAGAATCAGCAGGGCATATACAGATGAGAAATATGTAAGCATACTTCATACTCAGCATCCTCATGAATATTTTGATCTCCAGGCAAACTAAACCAGCACCCATTATGAGTGGTGTGCCAGGCAATGTGTGAACTGTATAGCTGTTTCCACATTGCCTTTCCTACTGTATCCCTGCACTGTCTTTGTGAGTGAGAGTAACTATGGAAAGAGTTTTATCTTGCAACAATATGCAGAACTGATAGGTGGATTTCAAAATTCTTCTTGTTAGGGCATCACCAGCTCATGTAATTAGAAAGATAACTAACTTTATTTGTAAATATGTTTATTAAAACTTAGTGTTCCAACCTTTTTTATCTCTGCAACTTCTTTTGCATTGTCTTACATGTATGATGGCTCAAACACCTTTCTTCATGACCCATCTGAAAGTTTGGCAAATAAAAGCTGTCTCAGCATGACTGAATTGTGAAATAGATTTCACAGAAAAGTTTTCAGATCTAGTTGTCTTTAGAAATATTAATGAATTCTGCGTCCCAGTTTATCTTTGCTGTAAAGGGCTGCCTGGCTTTGACACTTAAGGCAATGACCATAGTACTTGAAACAGAGTAATATGGATTCCAAATTGGACTGCAGATGTCATGGCTATGACAGTGACACTATTTAATCCTTTATGTGTGAGAGTAAAGGGACTAGATGAATTGTGGGCTTGGACTTTGCATGTAAGCATGTAAGGTAATACAGTCCTACCAGAGAGGACAAGGCTGAGGTACTCAGCAACTTATTTGCCTCAGTCTTCAATGGCAAACTGTCTTCCCACACCTCTCAAGTGGATGGATAACAGGATGGGGACTGGAGGAGCAAAGTCCTTCCCACTGTAAATAAAGATCAGGCTCATGACCACTGAGGAACCTCAACGTACATAAGTCTATGGGACCCATGAGATGCATCCCAGAGTCCTGAGGGAAGTGGCTGATGTAGTTGCCAAGTCACCCTCCATGGTATTTGAAAAGTCATGGTAGTCAGGGGAAGTCCCAGGTGACCGGAAAAAGGGAAACCTTGTACCCACCTTTAAAAAGGGTAGAAAGGAGGACCCTGGGCACTACAGCCCTGTCAGCCTCTCTCTGTGCCTGGAAGATCATGGAACAGATCCTGCTAACTGTGCTGAAGCATGTGGAGGAGAGAGAGGTGATTTGGGACAGCCAGCATGGCTTCACCAAGGGCAAGTCCTGCCTGACCAACCCAGTGATCTTCTGTGATGAAGTGAGTCCATCAGTGGACAAGGGAGGGGTTACAGATGTCAGTTATCTGGCCTTCTGTAAGCCCCCCACAACATCCTTTTCTCCAAACTGGAAAGAAATGGATTCGCTGCGTGGACTGTTAGGTGGATCAGGAATTGGTTGGATGGGCACATCCAGAGGGTAGTGGTAAGGGCTCAGAGTCCCCATGGACATCAGTGACAAGTGGTGTCCCTCAGGGGTCTGTACTGGGACCAGTGTTATTTAATATCTTCACTAATGACACAGATGAAGGAATTGAGGGCACCCTCAGCAAATTTGCAGATGACAACAAGCCAAGGGGTGCAGTTGACTCACCTGAAGGACAGGATCTATCCAGAGGGACCTGGACAAGCTCAAGAAGTGGCCCATGAGAACCTCATGAGGGTCAACAAGACTGAGTGCAAGGTGCTACACCTGGGTTGGGGAAATCCCCAAAATCAATACAGGCTGGGGGATGAACAGACTGCAAGCAGCCCTGCCAGGAAGGGCTTGGGGATGCTGGTGGATGAGAGGCTGGACATGAGCTGGCCATGTGCCCAGAAAGCCAGTTGTATCCTGGGCCGGATCCAAAGCAGCGTGGCCAGCAGGGCGAGGGAGGGGATTCTTCCCTTCTGCTCCACTCTGGTGAGACCAGCTGTCCTTCCTGATAAAATGCTGAAGTGTAAAAATAGAGCCACACATTTTTGACTTTTGTCTCAAAATTCTCCAGTTTTAATGGTATGCCTTTGAAGTTTAAGTGCTACTGTTAATCAAGGTTTGGGATGATAATCTCAAACAATTCAGGTACTTCAGTCCTCTCTCGTGTTACTTCATTCCAACACAGGATAAGAGATCATATGTTGCTGTGCATTACGGGCAGGAATGTTTTGAGCCCGATCAGTAACCTCTGCAGTGATGAGGAAGCTCAGGAAAGGTCTTGGTGACTGATTTATTTATTGTGTGAAACCTCCATGGTGATAGTAAAAAATATGGTGAGTTGTGTTGCAGCTGGGAAGGCAGTTTGATGGTATTTTCTAATCCAGCTGTTTCCATCTGATTGCAAAGAGCTGTGAGCTGATGGAAACACACACAAAAAAAAGCCGGAACCACAAATGGCAGCAAGGAAGTGCAGTAGTCATGAAGCTGTAAAGCTATCCTTTAGCATCAGCTCTGAATATTGTCTCAACTTCTCTGCATTTTGAGGGGAAAGAGAATTGATCCAGAGGGTATAGTAGCCATTCCTGACAACAGGTTTGCAGCTCTTCAGTAGAGTCATCTTGGAAATTTTTTGGATTTTCAGCACACAGGCATGATTCCAAACCTGATAAAGACATTGAAAGGCTCTTGTTTGTTAGAGCAGCCTTTGGCTTGTACTGCTTGGGGAAAGCTTTCTGCACACTGGTGCATGTATGGAATTGTTTTACACCATATTCATGGAAAACATTCACTGTATTTAAATATACTTTCAGGAGAGAAGTTTTCACCTGAAAAAACAATTTTTTTTTTGTTAAAAAGTAATTATTGAAGAGAGGAATATGCATTGTTTGTCTGGATGTGTCCCTTTAGAAACTCAGAAGTTATGTGTCAATAGGAGAAAAAAAAGTTAAGAATGAGAAAGTCTAATTTCATTCTAAAATTTGGACTGATAAGTGAGATGAACATAAAGAACAAGCAAAACAAATAAATGAAACACCTACCAAAAAAATCCTACCAAAATACACTTGCAAAAGTTTTCTTAAATTAACTTTTCCACTCTTTTTTGTTAGAGTACTTAGCTGAAAGGGTACTCGAAGTAGAGAGAAAGTAAAGCACTTAAAATATTTTATGGCTAAAGTTTCATAAACCATTTGTACAGAAATTTGGCTTGATAGAATAAAAAGATTCGGCTTTTGATGTTCCTAAAAATAACTTCTTCAGGAAGTGCAATAGTGATAGTTATCTGAAACCAAGGGCTTTGAAGATAGAGAAATGACTCTGAAAAGGATTTATAGATGCTTTTCCTTTTATCTGTATGTGCATATACATTTGGATGTCTGTCCACAGATGGAAATCACAGCACTAAATAATCAGGAAGTTTCAAGTACACAGATCACCACTTTGTTTGACAAGATCAGTTTCAGTTTTCTTCCCCCTTGCTGTGCTGGGTTGAAGGAAATAAGACAAAATGCAAATGACAGCAGTAAAATTCGCTTACTTAAAAGGATCGAGTAATGCAGATATAAATAGCAGTGATTTGTAATAAACAGAATTGTAACTGGAGTCTTTCTGGAGGAAGGGAAAGATGACCAAAGTTTATCACTTTAGGAAGTAGGTGTAATATTAAGTAGCTTTTCAGAAAAATGTTACTACTATATTTGTCATAATATGTACATGTAGTAATAGGAAAGGGGAATGTTTAGAGTCCCTTGGATTTCTACAACATTCAGTAAACAGACTCCCTTAATATAAAAAGCTGTTTGCTGACATTTCTCAGAGTCTCCTTCTCACAGCCTGCCCTGGAAGTCTGGAGGATGGGAGCTTCCCTTCTTCTTGTGGGCTTCTGATCTGTCATCTAAGAGCTAGTAATAGTACTTTGAAGAATTAGTGGCTTGAGATAGAATAAGCATCTTGAAAAAGGATATGTGTGCCCCATCCAAGGAATCTTGAAACTAAAGACTACCAAAAACTGTCATTTGTTATCCTAAGAACCCATCTCTAAGAATCAATTCAAAAAAATTCACGTTTTCTGTGGGTTTGACAGTCTATTCTTAGGTAGAATATAATTGAACTGATAAATCTTAAGTTTCATTGTTGATGAAAAGAGTTATTTCTCTATGGGAGGAATAATTTTAAGTAGGAATAGTTTGGTGTTTATTGAAATAGAAACTTGGACATGAAGGTAGAATGCTTTTCTTTGCTTTTTGAAAGAGGTATGAAAATGAATGCCTGGCCCTTCCAGTGCATGACAACAGAGAATTGCTCATTGATCACCACAATCTGAACTCACACCAGTATTAGTGGTAAATGATGGCCTGAGTTTGTGTAAATCTGACTAGAAGGAGTTTCATTTTTTTTCCTGCTGAAGTCAGCAAAGAGTCTTGTTAAATAGCTGTAATTACATATATCTCTTGGTAGTCATTAATTTATATTTGCATCTGGCTAAAATATTTTATTTCTGCTAAATAGGTTTACTTCAAATTATTTACAATTTTAAAAGGCATTTCTAACACTAACATTTACCATGTCAAGCTAGCTGTTAACAGGATTTATAGGGAAACAGTTTATTTACTGGCTTTCCTGTCTGTACAACTGCCAGACATGTGGCAGTAAACTTTGAGGATTTTCCTGAACTCATTGCAGTAAAGCTATCCTTTTATTACAAGACCAGGGGTGATTTAGAGTCTTTGCTATAAAAACAGGGAACTGTATAAATTAAAAAATAAATTCATGGTTGAGCAAGAGGTGTTATGATAGTTTCCAGAGAAACTCTTTTAGATGCAAGTCCAGTCTCTTATTTGAGATCTAGAGTGACCTTCACACTCAGCCTTTTCATCACAGTTCACAGACACTCATTACTCTCTCTCTTATTCCTGCTCCCCTGAGCCACCTGTTTATACAGCCACTCTTCTGCCAGTGATTGAAGTTTGTGTTAGGACGGCTTGTCATCAATACTAACCTTGGTGTTCCAAGGCAAGGATTTTGTGTAGCAGGCATCAGAGATAGGACCTACATGTGGTATCTATAATTTCTTTGTAGTAAAGTGCATAGTTGGCTGTCTGTAAACAAAAGCTTCCCTCAGGTGAATGGAGGGAAAAACCCACCAGGGCTGTGAATTTACCCACTGCAATGAATTCACTTATTGACTTGTCCAAGTAGCTGGACACCTTCCATTTGATAGAAGACCGTGATAGGACTGCAGTCAAGACCCTTGTGTCTCAAAGTAAATATCCCTGTACAAAGGTTTACTTTAGTTCCTCTGTGGTACATATAGGACTGGGAATTGAAAAAGCCAAAGGTTTTAGAAGCATTTGGTTTTCTGATTTTAGATTGATACTTTTGTCTGTTGCTTTGATAGAGAGAGAAAATTCAGAAAAGCAAAAGGAGATCAAAAACTGAAGAAAATGTTTGCCCAGAGAATTTTTTGGTGTTTTCTAACTCCTAGTCAATAATTTTATGATGTAACTAGTGAGATTAAAATATAAGAAAATATTATTAAAATGATTCACAGTACTTTTAGATAGCTCGGATGAGTCTCATGTAGGCTTTTCATCTTAAAATAAGTTGGGTGATCAACTAATATGAATTAGCTGAGAGATTTTTCTGATGAAGTATATTTGTAATATATATCCATGAACAACAGGGACAAAATATTTAACTGTTGAAAGATCATGAGTTTTAAATCCTTGGACTTTGCATTTTATTTATTTATGGAATTAAGGGATATTTTAGTTATGGCCTTTTTGATGCTGTGTTGTGGCTGAACCAAATCAGGAGAGACATGGTTCTGACAGCTGCTGCAGGAGGTTTGCTTTCTGCTACATACTGTTAGGCTGTAAATCACACATCATGTTCCTCCTGACACAAGGTTTAGTTGAGTGAAATTGTGTGGCCAGAGGGAAACCAAGTCAGCCTGGATCTTTGCTAGCCTTACCAGCTAAGCTGCTGCTTACAGACTTTAACTGGTGAGCAGAGTATCTTTGTTTATGCATGTGATTAGCATGATATTAGCTGGCTCATGAAAGTTGTATGCCTTATTCATGAAAAGGAGAAGAAAGAATTGTTACCAAATGACAGAATGGATGATGTTGGAAAGCACCTCATCCAACCCACTTGTTCAAAGCAGAGTCAACTATAGCAGATTGCTCAGGGCCAGTGGAAGAGTCTGGCCCTATCTTCTTTAATCCTCCCAGCACATACTTAAGGACAGTGACAAGATCCACACTAAGCCTACTCCAGGATTAACACCTCCAGCTCACTCTGCTTCTCCCAGTATGATGGATGTTCCAGTCCCTAATAATCTTCATGACTCATCAGTGGAATTGCTCCAGTCCTTATCTTTCTCACACTGGGGAGCATGAATTCCAGATGTGGCCTTGGAAGCACTGAGCAGTGTGGAAGGATCACTTCCTTTTACCCACTCTCAAGAGTCTTCTTAAATGAATCCTAAAAGTAATCTTTGCACAACTCCTCATCACTTTTAGCAAACAATTTGTATTTGGTGTGTTATTTATGCAGAAGTAGTGCAATTGAAATATTTCTGATTCTCCTCTCGTGTGGTTTCCAAGACAAACATTGCCAACACTTTTTAACCTATTTTGAACAGCTGTACTCTCTTGTTGGCTTTGTGACTAAACTGATGCTTGCATTCTTTCTGCTCTGTACTTGCTTAGTTAGCCTCTGACACTGAATGTCAAGCAAGAGTTAATAAGGAAAAAATTTGCAGGATTCTGAATATTTACTTTACGCTAAAGAAAGCAATTTTTAGAACAACTAGTGGTTTGGTCAATTTATCTCTTGGGGAATACCCTGTTGCTTTTCATGGACTAGCAGAAAACTTGGGCCATGCCTTTCCTTGTTCTTGGTAAAAGGAAAAACTAGGAAGAGGGTCTGAGGATGCTGTCCATTTGAGAATGTTTCTAACACATAGTGTGCTTTGTGGAATTTAGAACTCAGAATTTATGTGGTCAGATTTGAACCACCAAAACAAGTGGGTCAAATTCGTAAGAGGTTATGGTTATGAAAATAGATGAAGGTTGTACAAAACATTTGAAAGTTTAAGGAGAATTTTAGGACCCCAGCTTTAAAAGCCCGCTTTGCAAACAACAATGTATTTCTTCATGTTTTCAAAAGTTGTAACTGTAGACATGTAACAAACCTCTTCATTATCAGGAATTCGTGAAAAAAACCTTGTCAAATGGTTCTGTTCCTAGGTATGTTATTGGTATTGGATGATACGATCTCACAGAATGACTAAATAACTTAATTCCATTAGAAATATCATAAGGAAAACACAAACTTCACTCTGGATAAGTGGGCAGTTTTTCATTGAGCCCTTGGTGAAGGCGTTCTTAATTGTGACAGCAAAAGCAAAAGCCTCTCTGCTGTACCCATACACAGAGAGTTGCTTTGTGAAATAACTTTGTCTCATGCGGTTTTTGTTGTATTTTTATTTAAAGTTACTTAATTTTTTTCCTCTGCTCCTTGAAAATAATTGTTAATTTCCTATGGAACTGGAGTTCAGAAGCAGTGGTGCATGCTGTCTTCTGCCAATGGGGTCCTCCATGTTTCCTTTTGATTTCTTGCTTTTTCTTACTAGAAAGTCTATCCTCCTTTCGTCATAGTATTTTTCTCTGTGGTAAAAAAGAAAATGGTAGACTTGAAGCTCAGGAATTTTCCATGGGAAATGCTGGATACCCTCTGAAATGCTGGATACCCTCTAAGATGCATAACCCCTGTGTTTGTAATCACTGCAGTGCTGCATATGATGCCGTCCTTGACAGAAACGTGGCCATTAAGAAGCTCAGCAGACCATTTCAGAACCAAACCCATGCCAAGCGAGCTTACAGGGAGCTGGTGCTCATGAAGTGTGTGAATCATAAAAATGTAAGTTTTCCCTAGGAAACTAGAAAAGTGATATGTTTATTGCTTCATGAGAAAGTAAATTGTTTTGAGTTCCTTTTGAAAATGGAAGAAAGTAAAAGTAAACTATGCTCAAAAGCCACAGTCTCTCTGGTCCTATATGTCCACATGAGAGAGTGAGGGTATTCCATGTGCTTTTTTAAAGGCTATGCCAAATGGGGGTTGTTCTAGACCTTCCTTCTTCTTGCACCAACTGCCTATTGTATATCATTTGCTATCCATAATGAATTAAAATATTCCTATGCTGCAGCACGAATGTTATTCTTTGCTCAGGATGCATCTGCTGTTTTAAAGTGCTTCCACTGAAAAGCAGTACCTCTCATGCTGGAATGTGTGTCAGTCAGGGTGTGCCTGTACGTGCCCTCAAAGAAACTGAGGCTGTGTCAGAGAGAAGGAAGTACTACTGTTTAATAAGATGGTTTGATTATATGTCCCCTTAACATGCCAAGAAATTTCTGGCTGTAGCACAAGGACTGCAGTGCTAGGTTGAGATGAAGCTGGTTGTTGAACCTGTAACTTCAAAATTCAGAGGACTGTCTCACCCTTAGCTCTTTGGTTTATCACTGGTTATCCTTCTTTCAGACCACTTCAAGTGCACCTAGAAGAAATCTGAGAGATCTGTGGTATTTTATTTTGTATGTTACCAATTTTTTACTGATTCACAAAGTGGAAGTGTTAATGTAAACTGAGCAGCGTAAAAACAGTTTATCCTTTAACACACTTCAAAATGGGTTCAACTAATCATGCATATCACTTCTCTTTATTCTTTTGTCTTACTTTGCTTTTCAGATTATCAGTTTATTAAATGTCTTCACACCACAGAAATCTCTGGAGGAGTTCCAGGATGTGTAAGTAACAGAGGCATAATTAAGCTAAAGCTTTAGAGATGTGCCTGCAATAACTCAGCAAAATACAAAGGTTAGAAGTCCCTCTAAAAAAGATTGTGTGAGTCTAGTGGGTAGAAAAATATTCTGAATTCCCATATTTAGAGCTCTTTTGACAATTTAAGGTGAAAAATACCAGGTTTTGTATTTGTTTTGATGTCATCTTTGACTGAGTAAAATTGTTTGCCTGGAGAATGAGGGGTAGGTGTGGAAGACAACCAGCAAGTTTGTTGGAACCTTGCCCTATTGCACAGCCACTGCTGTGCTCAGTATGAACCTGCTATGAATGAAATTTTAAGTATTCTGTATTTTACATAGTTGTTCTCCATTTATCTTCCTGTCTTTTCCGTATTCTGTATATATTGCATGGAAATGTATTCTGTAGTCTGACACCAGCAGTAACCAATTAGTTGTAATGACAATTTTGGGAAGTCATGCAACCTCGGGAGGATTTTTGGAGGCATGTTGCGTGGGGATGCATATTTTAGGCTTTCAGACATCTCTGTTTCTCTCAGATTCCTATGTGTACCATGGAAGCCATCCTTGCAATGGTCAAAGGCCAAGTGTTATGTCATTTGATGCTTGTGGGTCTTCTGGGTTTTGTACATTTCTGTGTTGTGGTGCTTGATTGCCCATGTAGTGTGTAGTCTGTCATGGGCAGTGCACCAAGAAAGGCAAAATAATCCACTGGTTTTGCTGGGATGTTAAAAGAGTAGTGTCTCTGCAGTGAAATACGAACACCACCATGGTGCTGTTGTTAGTGGGCCGTGTCTCCAGCTGTGTTACTCCCAGTCATCAGGTATAAAGTGAATTTTGAAGCAACAAAAGGCATTGTTGCTTATTTGATATGCTTGTTTGATGTGTTTTGTCTTCAACACAGAAAATAACCCTGTGACTTTGCTCTTCCATTCAGTTACCTGGTAATGGAGTTAATGGATGCCAACCTGTGCCAGGTCATCCAGATGGAGCTAGATCATGAGAGAATGTCTTACCTACTGTACCAAATGCTCTGTGGTATCAAGCATCTTCACTCTGCAGGAATTATTCACAGGGTAAGAGGCCTTGAAATTATCACAAAGACTTTAAGTACCACTGAGCTCTCCTGAGTACTGTGGGTCAGTGCCCTGTCTCCCAATACAATGACTGTATTAACTTAAGAGCCATAGTCCATCCCCTTTGCAGAGTAGTTCCATGCTTATGTTATGAATGTGGCTATTTCTGAGCTTAATCACACAGAAAGTTAACGTGTTCATTAAAATAAATAATAACTAAATAATAAGCACTGGAAATCATCAAAGTGATTATGGCCTCTGAAATGTGTAGACAAATGTTATTTCTCCTGGCCACGCAGCTGGCTTATATCTACCACACATGACATTCAGGGACTTTGAAATTGTAGTCTAATCCAAGTAGTCCATGGTCAGGATCTGCAGAGTTCAGAGGATATGGAATTGGCATTTGCCATCACTTACGCAAGCTAAACCAAATGGAAAGACTGCTGAGTCTGTATTAAATGCATTCTGTCATTTTGCTTTTCTACCTCAGAGTACCACACCTGGTAAGGATGTGGTACCTGGCTGTGAATGCCAGAGGCAGCACTATGTGTGATAGTTGATAGCAGAGGGGATCAGTTCATGTCACTGTAAGCAGGAAGCAATTCGCAATGGGTTAAGGATACCCTGAGTTAGCTTCTTTATTGAAATGTGCTTTTACTAATTTAGGATTTCCAGGAAAAAAACCCAAAGAAATTTTTAAAAAAAATGTTTCCTTAAAGAAAAGAAGGACTGATAAAATGGGTTACAAAGGGGATGTTGCTTTACAAGACACAAAGGTCTCCTTTCTTGCCAAGTCATGTGTTTAGCAAAGGATGATAGATTTGGTTTTCAGACAGTTATCCAGCAAAGGAGGAGTTGAATTATTATAAATGAAGATTTAAAGTATCGCCACACATCCAACTGGAATGTCTCTATTAGACTCACAGCATTAAAAGAAAATAATCTAATCAAAACAGTACTCTGATACTAATCCTAATTTCTGATCTGCTAAATGCAATTAGTTTAACACCAGTAGGTTCCTGTTATCCAGGTAAAGCCCCACAGTAAGCCAAGGTAGAACAACTTCCAGAACAGTTTGCTAGAGAAACAATAGCAGAGTTTTTCTGTATATTTACAAGTGTTTCTGACAGTAACTGTGTCAGAAGAGTGAAAGAATATTTGAAGAGTGACCTAAAGTATCAGTCTGTATCACAGCTGTGCCTGGCTTTATAAAAGACTGTCACGAGTCTTTTCACTTCCTTTTGCAGGATTTAAAACCAAGTAATATTGTAGTAAAATCTGACTGCACGTTGAAGATTTTGGATTTTGGGCTGGCCAGGACTGCAGGCACTAGCTTCATGATGACTCCATATGTGGTGACACGTTACTACAGAGCACCAGAGGTCATCCTGGGAATGGGCTACAAGGAGAACGGTAGGGCTGCAGTGTCATTGCACAGTGTGACCCCAAGGGCAGGGTCTGCTTCTACCCTTGTGAGGGGCACCTGAAGGAGAGAGAGAAAATATAATGGGAAATGACATCTTGAATCAGAACAGTTTCTCATTGTTGTGTATTGCACAGAATGTATTTGGGATGCACTGCTGGTGAATTTATCAGTCTGGGATTGCAAAGTAATAAGAAACTTATTCTTACTTATGGTTGAAGTTAACAGTTAGCTGGTCCTGACCAGAATGTCTCTGGCTTCTGTGATTGTGAAACAGTGTGGGAACCACTGGAATTGCTGAATGAATGATGTGTTCTAAATTTGAGTCTGGGTCTCTGAATTGATTAAGGGATAAAGAAGACGTACAAGCTGAAATAGCAAATCCTATCACTTCCAGAATTTCTCCAAATCCAGAGCTAGATCTGAATTTCAGGGATGATTTCCTTCTTTGTGACAGATTTTAAAAAAGTCCCAGGTTTTGCTGACTAGTTTCGTGTGGTCAAGATCTAGGTATAAATTTTGCAGTTTGAGTACATTTTTTTAATGGAAAATAAAGTTGCAAAGAAGAGGAAAAATCTGAAGCTAAAAAAAATTCCCCACATATAATTTGAATGCAAACTCCCTATAAATAAATAGGATTATGCTCTGAAGAGTCTGTGAGAGATCTTGGTCCCTGGAAAGATTATGAAAAGCTGGTGGGGGTGCTTGCTGTAGAGAAGCAGGCAAGGAAAAACTCAAATTTTGGAGGAGATGAAGGGAAAAATTTATAAGTGATTCTTATTTTGTAACAAAACTGAGAATTGCATCTGGGTGCCAGGTAGACTAGGCAGGAAAGGAGGGAATACAGCACGACTCAGATTCTGCTGTCAAAGGTACCACTTGTCTGTTTGACGAGGAGAATTTTTGGTGGCAAATACAGAAAATGTCAACACCAGGAATTTATTAAAAAGTGTCCTAGTTAATTTATGTTGAGGAGGTTAGCTAACCTTCAGGAGAACCTCTACTAACATCCTACTGCATGCTGTAAAGAGCAGTGAAACTGATTTTGGGAGATGATTCTATGACTTAAGCACTATGAAAAGCATAATCACACAACCTCTTCTGAAATCAGTGTATTAATTATTTGTAATGCTTATGAATTTAAAGTATACCTTTTAATATAAAAGTCTAAAAAGTAGAAAATTATTAAGCAGAATCTCACTGTAGAGAATAATTTCTGAAAAAGGAATAATATTCCTAAAAGTACTTTGTTTGAAATTTTTGCTAAGTGCAATTAGAAATGAGAACTAGACTGAGAATGCTCTTAGTTCCTTAGTCAATATCCAGATTCCTTCTATTGTCAAATGAATTTTTGTTGTGTTTTTTTTTCCTGCAGACATTTAGATAATGACCATTGTTGTTGTTACTGTCCCTTGAAGGGGCAGAGAGAGAATTTGCTTTTCATGTGATTAAAACTGCACCGAGAAAAAGTTAGACACACTTTTGTGATGAAGTACACAGCTGGGAAGGTTCTGAGAATGTTTGCCACATCCAAAGGTCCTTATGAAATGCCCATTGAAGTTAACATAGAGACTTCCTTTGACTTCCCTGAACAATGAATCTGGCTTAAGATGAATGATCTTGTCTCACTTGGACAAAGCCAAAATTAAGTAAACAGAGGAAGAAAATAAAGTATTTGAAAACATTAGGGTCAGCTTTTAGAGGAGCTGGTCTGCTTGGAGGCTCTGATCCAGCTCCCAAGGAAGTCAACAGAAAGGGTTGTTCTTTGCTTCCCTGCTCTGGCCTATGCTGCCACATTACTGAAGTTCCCCTACATTTTTCCCCTCTAACTATGTACACTGCCTGTATAAGGACTGTTCACTGCTTTCATTTTCTTTCTGCACTTGGTTGGCTAAAGATGCATAATTATCACCAGTTTGCTGCACTTCTATGGAAGGTCCCAAAACTGTCACTATAGAGAGAACTCTGCCACTGCCTCAGGCATGCTTTTGCTGTCCCATGCCCCTGATACCTGTACCCTCCTTTTCCCAAATGGAACATTTCACCCTTATTTTGTTTTACCAAGAAATGAGTTGTTTGTTTGTTTCTTTGGTTTCTTTTGGATTGCTTTTAAAGGATAAAAAAAGGGGAAGAAAAAGAGGAGAAAACTGGTTATGCAGGTCAAACATGACCACAAAATGAGGATTTAAAGCTGAGAAACAACAGTCTTTTAAAGCATTTCAAAGCAGTTTTTTCCTCTTAACATGGGATAAAGGGTTTTCTTTTCCTATGCATACTGTGTCACTATCTATCCAGCCTTTTTTCTTGTAAGACTTATAGGGGAAAAAAAACCCCATCCAAGTCAAGCAGATAAAGTAACTATGCATATTGCATCTCAAAGCTGAAGACAGGATCAGGAATAGGAAATGCTCATAAGTCTTATTGGTACTTGTGCCATGGAGCTTTTGTTCTAGCACTTATCGTGAGCACCTACACAGTACAAAACAGAGTCCACTCAGGTCACACTCTCCAGTTATTTCCAGTTGATATGTGGGTATGGACAGATACCCCTAGAAAGGTGCCTACAGAGAGGACATAGGTACAGATCCTGAAGCAGGAGTTATAAGTAACCCTTAAGGGTGGTATCTATCCATATGGCCTTTACTTGTGTGAACAGTTCCATTTGGAACCACTTGTCTACTGCTGCAGAGAGACTCAGTGTTGCAGGACAAAGCATAGAAACTGGCTGCAAGTAGGATTTATTCCAGATTATCATTATCTTAGTCTTTTTTTCTGGGGAAAAAAATAAAGAAGAGAGGTTTTTTCCACCATAAATTCAGTGTATACCTTGGGTCTGTGCAGTTGTTACTTGATTTTTACTTGCTAGCTCTGGACCTTTACCCAAAATGTTGATTTTAAACTTTTTCCACTGTTGTTACTAACTACTGTTGAGCTGACTGACGGAGCTGTTATTTATTTAGTTATTTATTTTAACTTTTGGTGAGACATGAGAAAGAAACCCAACAAAACTACGAAACAAACTGTACTGTTCTGATCAACCTGCTCTTTCCCCCTCCTTTAGGAGTGAAATGTCGTAGTTAACTTTGCTTTTTTTTTCCTCCTTCTTCACTTCCCTGTCTCTGCTGTTCTAGTGGATATATGGTCTGTGGGATGCATTATGGGAGAAATGGTTCGCCACAAAATCCTCTTTCCAGGAAGGGACTGTATCCTTGTGCCATTTGCTGCAGCTTCACCTATTATTTGTTCCTCTCCTCCACCCCATCCCTCTTACCGTAAAATGACTATACCAGGACGGTAAAGATAGAAGCAAAAAGTTGAATCCCAGAGGTATGGCTAAATGAAAATAGCACACAACTGATATGAACAAAATTGAAAATGAAAAACAGATGCACAGAATTATTTCAGTCAATTAAATTACTTTAAAACCTGTAATCATTCCATTTGATATAGTATTTATGTCATGTCAATAAGCAATATAGAAAACAAACATTATGACTGGAAATTGGATAGCTTTATTTGCTACTCTTCAAAGGAAAAATGAGCAAAAGGAAAAGAGTCCTAACGTGGCCTGTAAATCTGTTTTTCTGCTTTTATGTTTTGGAAATATTGACTTCATAACATTTGTGGTGACATCATAATCTTTTGCTTGCTAATGCATCATGGTTTGGGTTCATCTTAATGCTGTATGGGCTCAGTGTTGAGTCAATACAACATTTATTTTTTTTCTTTAAAACAAAATAAAGAATTTGACTCTCCCAGTTTAAGGCAGCCATTTATCTGCTGTGGTTTCCAAATTGGCCTGAAATCAGATTCTCTTGATTTAAAAATGGACTTCCCTCTACTTGCATGATGTCTGTGTCATTAACTAAACTGTATTTCCCTCCCATCTTGTTCTACTTGTCTTGGGTGATATTATTTTTACCACTGCCAAGGTGGTGAAAGCAATATTAGAAAATGAAAACAAAAGAGGAGGTGTCTACTTAGCCTCCTGTGTATCACAGGCTAAGCCAGGCAGCCTGCCCATGATGGCTTGGAAATGTAAGTAGTGTGTATTTTGCCCATCAGAATAAAATGCAGCAACATAACATGTCTTCACTTTCGGAAACAAAAAGGCATATTATTTTCAGCAAGTTGGCAGAAAGGCACCATAAAAATCTGGCATCAGCAGCCACTGGCAGTTGGTGCGAAGAAAACCCAGCTTTCACAGACAAGTAGCCATGGAAGCAATTATTTTTTTGCTGACTCTTGAATAATTTCTGTCATGTTTGTCAGAGTTGGGTCCTGCCTGTCCTATTTTCACAGCTCTGTCAACCTTCTCTGAAAGACGAGCTCTGCTTGGTAGCCCAGTGAAGATGCAGTTCTACTTCGCTGACAGGAATGGATGAGATGGACAGGAGAATAGGAATAGGTGGAGAGACAGGAGGTACCTCCTGTTTGCTGAGGGGGAAACAGCAGCATTGTACTGCCTTCCAGTCTTATAGGATGAGGGACTGGAAAGTTAGTGGGTGCAAAACATGGCAGGGAAGTAAAAATAGTGGGGTTTATTATTAGTGGAATAAGAATGGAATAATAAGAATAATTATTATTAGTGGGTAGCTCTGAGATGTCACTCTAAAGTGCTGAGCTTTCCCTGCAGCATGGGGAGCAGGCTGCACACCCACACTCTGCTGTAACCTGGAAGTGCAGAGCAGCTCCCAGCACTCCCAAGACCTGTAGTTGTGTCATAGCTATGCTGTGTTTCAGTGGCAACACCACCTCAGAAACACCATCTTAGGTCTTCCTCCAAATAATGCTCTCTTTTCCTCTTAAAAAAAAATATTGAAATAAAACCTAAATTATCTATAACACATTTGAGTTTCAGCTGTAAATACTGAGGGCATTTCCATTTAATCTTTTTGGAGAGAAGGCTGAGATTTTAGCTGATAAGCAACTAGAATTCATAGAAAGAGTGGTTTCAGGGTAAAAGCACAGTAGCATGGTTAATGGGTTGCTCTCCTTTTTTAACAACAAATTAAAGGTCGTGTTCTCCTGCCCAGTTCTAGAAAAAAAATAAATGCTATGTAATTTAAACAATGTAGCTTTAAAAGAAATCATTCAAACATGAGAATTACTTTGTTTCTGTCTGACTGTGACAACAATATCTTATTCAGGAATAGCAATAGAATATTTTTAAAATACCTTTTAACATTTCAATATCACTTGAAAATAAACAACTGAATTTCTTAATAAATGCAGCAAACATTGTGTAAATTGTGGGATAGTCCTACTTTTTAAATCACTGGAAATCCCATACCCTGAAATGGAGTGTATATGGGCCAGGCCACAACTACTACCACATTTTAATGGTAGTTTTATTCAAGTGAGTTAGAAGTTAAAAAAACAAAATTAAAAAAAAAATAAATTGAAAAAATAGAGAAGCAAGAACAAAGAAAAAAAAATTCTACATTCATTTCCAAGTCAGTACTCATTTGTTAACCAGTGTGACCCCATGAATGAGTTGTCAGTGTTGGAAAGACTGGTTTGTGTATGGGTCCATACTGTTTCCCATCCCTCTGTGGCTGTTGATGAGCAGATCTAGTTTCCCTCCCAGGTACAGGAGAGCTGGAGAAGCATTTATGCAGCTGCAGGTAAACTTCACGGAAGGACATTACATACTTCCCTTGGGCTACTTAAGGCTTTCCAGCAGAGGGGTTTCTAGCTGAAGGAGGCAAGTCTGTACAGAAATTTAAAAATCAGTTCTTTTTAATCATTCAGAAGACTGACTACTGTGTGCACTTGATACAAGTTTTCTCAATATAACCTTCCTCATTTCTACTCTGGAGTAGGAATATTTGTGTATGGCACAGTACACATCTAAGAAAAATTTCTCAGCTGCTGCCAAATTTTATGGAAAGAAAATACTTTAAAAGTTATTCTTACCTAAACCATCCCACTGAGTTACCATTGCACTTAGGTGCTGGTGATTTGCAATGACATTTCATTTTTAAAGTCTTCATGGAAATTAAAACATGGAGAAGATTAATCTCAGAACATCTCATCTACATAAATAAGAAACTCTCTCTTTAAGTTGCTCTAAGAAAGCTCTGAAATCTGGATTGATTACAGCTGCTTTTCAGACAAATAAGAACAGCCTGCTGTCCTGGAGGGTACTGGGTAGAAATTGCCTGGTAGGTGCCTTCATTCCTTGTTATTCAGCTAAAGCAGACATTTCAAAATACTGTCAGGGAGAATTTGTTGTCAGAAATCAGACTCTCTTGAGAAGAAATCCATGTTTCTATCCATTTCCAGAGGGAATTGCAGACTGAAATATTCCTGGCAAGTTCTGATAAGCTTTTGTAGTCCACTTCTGAGTTTCTTGCTCAGTGTTTCTTTGATGCTTATTCCACTTCTGCCTCAGTTAAATCAGAAAGAACGTGAGCAACTAAGAACTGCCCAAACTCTTGGATGCCATTGGAAATATGTTAGGAGACCTCAGGGCTTTCCCTGGGTGTGTTCAGCTCTAGGTAATAACATCTTCAAAATCTCATAAGATTACAATTTAAGGATTGGAAATGTATTTCTGGTTTTTTCTTTGAAGAGAAGGGAAAACTTAAAATGATTGCTTTCAGGTGAGACAGATTTATTAAGATTTGAGCTGCCAAGGCCACAATGATGTCCTACAGGCACACGACTTAGTGGGAGAAATAAAGCAGCCAGAGAAGTACTGAAAAGAAGGAGGCATGTAGAGGATGATACTATGGCAAGTTCATGTGTGAATCCCTCAGCAGATTGAAGGGAAGCAACGATTTACTCATAGAAATGTGTTGTGATAACAGCCAAGTGTCTTAAGTTTGGCTAGGCCTGAATTTCCATGGTGAGTATGGAAAACAGAATTCCTAGTGCAAATAGCTTAAAGTCTGAGACAATCAAAGGAGAAAATACCATTAAGATAGCAAGAGAGAAATATTCCAACTCTATTCTATGTAATTATGAAGATCCAAAATGGATAGTGAAGAAAAGTCAGCATTAACAGATGAAGATAATGTTTTCTGGGGCCAGATTTTCAAAAATTCTTTTGCCCACCAGCTGTCTTTGAGAGTGATGGGGTTCAGAGATGCTCTCTGACATCTGACAGTGTTCTGTTGCCTTAGAGAAAAAAAAATTGAATCAAGAAAGTCTTATAGGAAAACGTTCTGCCTTTCCACCACTCATTAATAGAATTTATCTTTGCATTTTAAATATGATCTGCATTGATTAGTGAGTGTAATTTGAGTGTTTCGAGTGCATATGTGGGAGTTTCTTAAACTGTAGTATAATAAAACTTCTGCACTTTTGTTCAGTGCAGATTGTTCTTTTTCTTATTCTGGGTAGTGTTTTCTTAAGGCTGGTTTTGTCTTTAGAAAACACTAAACAAACAAAAAATCAAAATCCAGCAACTAACATCAGACTTATTTATAAAATACTATCAAGTACGTCTGGCCTGGCTTTCCAGGTAGGATCAGCTGGTACATGTTAGCTTGCTGCCTAAGTGTGTTTTAGCTGGCATGGACAGCTAAGATTGGATTTTGATGACCTGGATTATTCCTCCCAGAGGCATTTGGTTTTGAACTCAAGATTTTTCTTAAATTTTGCTCATAGGACATGAGGTCTGTCTCAAAAAGATCTTAGAGTAGATGAGAGGGTGATTTGACTGTTGCCGTTCTTCTCTCTCTCTCTCTTTTTTTTTTTTTTAATTCAGATATGCATCCTCTAACAGTTTAAAGTGTAATTTGCCCTTAACAACGCTGTCTGTCATTTGTGAGGCTTTTGGAGTGAATCCCAGGTGCTACAATGAAGATGATCCATTACTTCTTTTCCATCACTCACCTTAAATATTTTCAGCACCCACTGCTGCCTTGTATGAATTTCAGCTGAGGCAAATTAGTTGCTTTTTCTGACACCTATGAAAATTGGACGGTCTCAAATGTTTTGGTTTTTTTTTTTTCTGTGCCATTAGTTAGCTTTTTCTTGATGGCCACTGTGCTAATTTGAGCTGAGATTGACTGGTACAGTTGAGCAGAGAATTTAGAACTTGTGGACAAAACAGTACTGAAGTGCCTTTTGTCAACAGCATGTAGATATCTGGTTGGGATCAAAGTAAAGAACAGGAACACACTCAAAATCACATGAAGCTGAGTCAGGGGGAGTTTAGATTGACATCAGGAAAAGGTTTTTCACCCAGGGTGTGCTTGGGCACTGGAACAGACTCCCCAGGGCAGTGCTCACAGCACCAAGCCTGACAGAGTTCAAGGAGCATTTGGACAACATTCTCAGGCACATGGAGTGACTCTTGGGGTGTCCAGTGCAGGGCCAGGAGTTGGACTTGATGATCCTGATAGGTCTCTTCCATCTCAGCATATTCTGTGATTCTATTCTATGATTCCTATCCCAGATGCGAAAGCATATAAGTATATTCAAATGACATGCTAATCTGTTTGTATTGTAGCAAGAGAGGCTACCTGTGGGTTTCCTGCTGAAAAAGGTAACACAAGTGTACTTGAATACACTTGGAGACCTGGGAAGAGATACTTCAAAGTCAAAATGTAAATTAAGCCTAAAAAAGGACCTGCAGCTAGCAAATGCAGGATCTGCAAAACAGGTTTTAAATGTTACCGTCTGTTAGATGAAGCATAGTTTGTTTCACATCCCTTGACAAGATTCCCTGTAGGTATCTCTTACTGTGATTATTTTTTTATATAGTTATATTCAAAAGAAAATGGGAGAAAGGGAAGGGCGTGAGTCATCCCTTGTGCCTCCACTCATTCTTGAGCTTGCAGCTCAGGATTCCCATAGGATTTTCAGTCATTTTTTAACAGTCATTTTTTAGCACTTGTTTGGCACTGCAACCTAAGAGCCAGCCTCTGAGGGAGAGCACAGATTTGGATGTGATTCCTACCTCCTTCTGCCTTTTTCCAGGGCCAGGCTCTAGCGCTGTGGTGGGTTGATCCTGGCTGGATGCCAGGTGCCCCCCAAAGCCACTCTGTCACTCCCCTCTGCAACGGGAAAGGAGAAAGAAAATACAATGAAAAATTAATGAATTGAGCTCTGGACAGGGAGAGGTCACAAACTGATCACCACTGTGGGCAGAAAAGACTACTTTGGGAAATTAGTTGAATTTATTAGCAATTAAAATCAGAGTTGGTTAATCAGAAGCTAAACAAATCTTTAAATTCCTTCCTTCCATCCTTCCCTCCCTGTCTGTCTCAACTTCATTCTTCAGTCTCTACCTCTTCCCCCTCCCATTGATGCAGGGACACAGGGAATGGGGGTTACAGCCAGTTCATCACATGTTTTTTCTGCTGCTGCTTCTTCCTCAGGGAGAGGAGTCCCCCAGCATGGGGTCCTTCCCACAGGAGACAGTTCCCCATGAACTTCTCCAGTGTGAGGTCTTCCCACGGGCAGCAGTTCTTCACAAACTGCTCCAGCGTGTGTCCCTTTCCACAGGGCGCAGTCCTTCAGGAACAGGCAGATCCAGTGTGAGTCCCGCACAGGGTCACAAGTCCTGCCAGCAAATCTGCTCCAGCCTGGGCTCCTCTCTCCATGGGTCTGCAGGTCCTGCCAGGAGCCTGCTCCAGTGCAGGCTTCCCACAGGGTCACCGCAAGTTTAAAAAACAAGAGAAATTCAGAGGCTGTTTTGAAGCCTCACACTGGTAAAATGGTGACAATTCTGTTTTGGTTCCGTATAGCAGCTGTCAGGAGAGTAGCTATATTCCACAGGGTTTTGCAGAAAGCAAATTAAAAGTGACTAAGCAGTTATTCAGACACTTAAGAACCTTATTCCTTTTACTGAGGAATATTAAGGTTTTCATAACATGTGGAAAGTGGTGTTTCAAATTAGAAAGGAAAAACTTCCTCAGGAAATATTAATGGAATGACCTGATAGTGTGCTGAGCACTTGTTAAAACACGTTGAAGTCCATGTATGTAATAAATACAAGCACAAAGGGAAGGATTTTGGTATCTCAGAAGGGTCCTGAAATTGGAACGTCACAAAACTGGCAGTTTGCCATGACTTAGCCAGAGTTGAAGGAGATAAGGGTTTGGTGGCTTTGGGAGGCTTTTTATCCTTTTCAAGTGTTTGAGCCATCTCCACAATGGTCCTTGGAAGTGCCACACATCACAGACTTCCTTGGCATTGGCAGGTCTGAACCCTTTCCAGCTGTGGTATCTGCAGCATGTGGAAAAAAAAAGCAGCTTTGCCCATGTACTGCTAAGAATTGCCACATATTTTTGTAAGCTGTGTCTTTTTTTTATTGCACAGAAATAACAGAAAAACTTGTAAAAACAAGGTACAGTGTGTAATACAGACTACTGTGTTTTTCATTCTGAAAATTCAAGAAAGGGCCTAGAAGGGGTTCTTCAGAGCAGATGTTGGTGCAGATCTGCAGGAGTACTCAACAGCAGAGATGGAGATAAAGAGAGGTCCTGCCCAGCAAGATGTCTGTCCATTTTAGGAGAACTTGGAGAGAGAAGCTCGCTGTTGTGACAGGCATACTCAATTGCCTTGACATTTTACTAGAGTTTGCACCTTAGCCATTGGCAAGCAGCATTGTCTGCTAAATATTTTGGCCTACAGTTACACAAGTAAAACCAAGTATTATGATTTGCTTCATTAGTATGTCTGTCACTGTCTTCCTCAGTCAGTTTTGAGGACATGAACATCTCTTTTCAGCTTGCAGAGAGGTGATTTCTGCATCACTGAAACAGGAGCTATTACAAATGTGAATGTTTGGCATTCTCTCTAGTGCTCTGGGCAGAGAGTGTGAACTAGCCCATGAGGCTGGAAAAGATAGCAAAGCTCATTCAGCTGTGCCTCCATCTCTGTTTTCTGGAGTTTCCCGTGGCATGCACTGAATGACTTTTAATTTGAATGTCACAATTTTCACTGAATGACAGCCGGACCTTACTGAGTGCAGGACTGAAGAGCCACCTCAGTGGAGTTTTAGCAGAGGCAGTCACAGATTTTCCCTGTGGACTGCCTCTCTTTGTGTTTTGTGAAGCCCCAGAGAACCTGCAGTTTGGCAGGAGGAGAATGTAGAGTTACCAGAGAGGTGTCTATAGAAGGTTAATTTGAATCCTTTCCATATAGAAACATCTTTGGCTAGTACTGCAATTCCTGATCCTTCTGCATCTTTTCTGGAGGGAATCTGAAACCTGGAAGGATGAGTAAGCACTCATCTGGGTCAGGAAGTACCTTTTTGGTGGGGAATCAGAACTAGGAGGTGGCCCAGAGAAGATTTGCTGTATGAATAAAATGTTTCCTTCGTTCAGGAAGACACTTACATGTGATTTCTGGTGAGCATTTACCCAAGCTGACTACACCAGGGAGGCATTTGGTGTCCTTGGAAAATTTACTCACATTTTGAGGTACGTGTGCACATTCAAGAATGCATTTCAGAGCAGCTCTATGCAATAATTTGGCTTGTAGAGATTTTTGAACAAAACAAAACTCCCCCATTCTTAGTACATGAATATTCCAATAGAGAGTCAGTTTCTCATCAAGGGCTACCCAATCCTCAGCAGTTTCACTTCAGAGAGTCTTGAAAAGTTTTAGGTTGAATTCCTTAACACTCTTTCATGTGATCTTGAAACATCAAGGCAAATAATTGTTAAACTGAAGCTTTACCTAGAATCGTGCAGTGGTCTGTCACTAGAAATTAGCCTGGATTTGATTAAGGCTTAGGGGTGTTCCATGTGTTGGTGTAGCATTGCCAGCCTTTGTGAATATCTTGCATTTGAAAAAAAAATCTTGTGCCAGGTGTAAATTTTCAGTGCCTTGGAGCTGAATGTAGATGTTCAGAGGCTGTGGTGTGCTTGTTTTTTTCTCATGCTTGTACGAGTGAAATTACTCAGACTGCAACATCTGGATTGAGGTTGGACTAAATGAGGCAGAGGATCGAGGCACAGGTCTCTGTCCTGCAGTCCTTTCTGGAGCTTTGCACAGAGCTCAGTGCCTTAGCCGGGAGCTGCCTTTCTGGCAGCTGCTGCTGTATATGCCACAATTCCTAACTTCCAACTAACTGCTTCTCCTAAACATGCAGCCAAACCCTGGTTCCACTTTGACTTATTTCTAATTGGTTTAGGAGGTAAAAAAGAGTTAAGAAGGCTCTTGGGATGTCATATTCAGGTGTTTACCTTTGGTCCTTCTAATTTGGAAATTTTCAAAGAGCTTCCTTCCCAAAACCTCAAGATTAGAGGGGAATAATCATCTCTGATTTTACACAGTTTGCAGTTCAGTAAGTCACTAGTTCAGCTGCTGTGTGTTCACTCTGGAACATAGGATAGAGCAGTGATGTCAGAAGGCAGCCTCTGAAAATAAAAAGGAATTAATAACAGACGAACAAACAACTGCTTGCTCTATCTTTTCCTGATATTTTGCATGCCATTTAGCTTGTGATGAAAGCAGCAATAATTTGCATCTCTAGATCTGCTTATTGCTTCCAAGCAAGTAGCCTTGTATTCAGTTCTTTGGTTTTTGCTTATTGATTTTTTAATTGTGTAGTGTTGAAGCCTTTCATATGCTAAATAAAGCAACAGGGAACCTTAGACCCAGGCATGTTAAGATTTCCACAGATAGGACATTTGCCTTCCAAGTCAAATGCACTTTAAACTGTTGCTCAATATGGCATTTTAAGAGTAAATTTAACCAAGCAGCATGACGCTTTCATATTTTTCCCCAGTTTCTGGCCCTGAAAGACCAGCCTGTCCCTGTGCTTGCTTTCATGCCCTATGACTTATTATAGAGCAAGGACAGCAGAGGTAATGTGGTTACATGGTATTGGTGTGGGGGAAAACGCCACCTTAATCCTGTGCTGGATATAAGGAGTCTGATTTTCATCTTGTGCTCCAGTGTAATTTGTGGTGAGCTTTTTTTGTCCCAGCTGAACTGCTTCTCCCTGTGTGAGGTGAACAGGCCCCCAGTTTGCTCTGAGTTTCAATGCAGAAGGTACAGCTTAGTGCTTCTGTGTTTCAACTGGCCTATTTAGAAATCACCATTTCCTATCATGGCAAATGGAAATCTTATGAGATTCTCGAGGTCCCTATGATGGACTGCTGGCTTCACTGAGATTTGGTGGAAGTGAGTCAACAGGTCCTAAAGTAAGCATTGTTGGAGTTGATGATCTCGACGAATTCTGTTCACACCCCTGAATAAGAGGTGGATTTTTCTTCACAAGGACCCAAGTTCCTTTTGTGGCTTCTGGCAGTTCAGCTTGTGAAAATATGCATGGATCTCTGGCAACTGGAATGATAAAGGAATAGCAATTTGCATATCCTTATTGAATACAGAGACCAGCATTCATTTACAAGACAAAGCAGCATAAACCTAGGTAATGAATACAAATGAAAACTTGAAAAAGACAAAATTAATTGGTAAATTTTAATTACAAAGTTGTATTATGACACAGTAGCCAGCCGCGGGTCTCACTTGGGTTTCTGTATTTAATAGCACTGTCTTTCATCCACTCTGGGGTAAAGGAGACCCTTTGAGTTGATTTTTTTCTCAGACCTGCTATGTTGTTGCCATGAAACTTGTGTGCTCAGGCAGAAAAGCACCCGCCAAGAGCAAAAGGCAGGTCTGTGTCTGCAGGCGCTGTGCTATAGCATGATTGGATAAGTCTTCTCATTTATTTGTTGTTCTGTTCCTGTTTTCTTGTTTACCTTCATTTCATTTTTGTTTTCAGTTGACATGTGGTCAGTAGGGTGCATCATGGGAGAAATGATTAAAGGTGCTGTGTTGTTTCCTGGCACTGATCGTATCCTTCCTAGCAGCCATTCTGGCCCCATAGGTACTTCCAACCCTGTCCCTTCCAGCCCCTTCCCACTAGACTAGTGCTGATATACCTCTGTACTGTATCTAAAGAGCTGGATTTAGTCCCACTGCAAAATCCCTGCAAACCAACATGTCAACAAACCATTTCTGCCTCTCAGCAAAAGCCTTAGGTGGAAACCACAGTAAGTACGGCATAAGGAGGTGGAAAACAACATCCTGCATGGTTCATCAGAATCGCTTTCTGCAGCCAGTGACCACAGTTGTGTTGTTATGACTGTCTCTCATAATTTGGAGAGGGGTGAGAGGGGCTTGTTTCATAAATGAGAGGGTTTTTTAAAGGTTGTAACAGGGTAGGTACAAGTCACTGATTATCTCAGGATGACATGTAAGAGGTTCTGCATTTCATGTGCATTTCTGCATCTCTGATTAACTCAGACATGACATATAGAAATGCTTATTTCTTTTTTAGTTGCTTTGCAAGTGGTATTAAAGTACAAAAGTAGGAAATGGATACAGTTTGGGCACAACTTCTTCTTCCCAAGACTAACGTTATCACTTTGTAGTAGTTTAGTGACTCAGAAATCTGAAAGTTTCTTGGGAAACTGTTGTAGCTGACTTGGGTCTGTCATCCTTTACTTAGGTACGCAGAGCTATTATGTGAAAGCAGAATATATTTTTTATATCAATTATAAGTGA